>JANAVB010008510.1:0-16528 GCA_029216955.1 Iris pallida
GGACCCACCTTCCTTGTAGCTGACTGACTTTTCCCATGGCCCAGCACCCGTACCGTTTACGCTACAGACAAACGGCAGAACTACACTTCCCCGGACTGAGCCGCAGTCCCCTGCGGTAGTGCCCGCACCAGCTGTCCCACCAATGCCCGTAGATCCTACCGATCTAGTGGGCATGATACGAGGAGTGCTTGAAGCCCAGAGAGCCCAAGCAGAAGCTCATCAATAACAGACTGCAGCCCAAGCTGAAGCCCATCGCGAGCAGACCGCGATCATGAGAGAAGGCATGGAGAATGCCCACAACGTGGCTACGGCTGCCCTCGAGAGAGGAGGAACAACTTCATTAGAGCCATGACCTGCCAAGGTAAACATAAATCCAGGAGTTAAGTTATGTATCATTTAGGCCATTCTTTTGATAAGAGGCGTATTATTACATGAAGGTCGGAGATATAGAGAGTTTCAAGAAGCAGGGCCCTCGACCTTTCAAAGGAACCGAGGGTATCATCTACGCCGATGAATGGCTAGACAGCATGGAGCATCTCTTGAGCGTCGCTTGACTCCCAGAGGACCTCAAGACTGAAGCAGTAGGACTCCAGCTGCAAGATGTGGCAAGCATCTGGAACCAGAATGAACCCTGACTCCAGGACAAGCAGCTTGACTGGGACACCTTCAAGAGGCTGTTTTGTAGGAAGTTCTTCCCAACATCAGAGATGCGGGAGATGGAAAGACATTTCCAGGACCTGAAATAAGAGAACATGACGGTTGGAGAGTATGCGGCAGAGTTCGGCTGACTTAGCCACTTTGCCCAGAACTTAGTTGCGGACCCCAAGGATCGTGCTGAGAGATTCAGGTATGGACTAAGGAAGAAAATTTGCACCCATGTGATCGCAGGTGGCGCCAAGACATATTAGAAGATTCTGATACGAGCTCAGGACGTAGAGAATAGCCAACCTTCTCATTCAAAAAGGGAGTATCCTGGAACTAGCAACTTCCAGGATAACCAGAAGAGGCCCAACAACAACAATAGGCCTTCGCACCATCAGCAGCAGCACCA
The DNA here is from genome assembly GCA_029216955.1 of Iris pallida. Lineage (NCBI taxonomy): Eukaryota > Viridiplantae > Streptophyta > Magnoliopsida > Asparagales > Iridaceae > Iris > Iris pallida. The sequence continues at coordinate 1,052 of JANAVB010008510.1, forward strand.
TCAGGCAAGGACCAATGAACGAGCGCCTCAGAAGCAGATCCATGTCTGTAATTTCTGCAAGAGGCCAGGACATCAGGCGACCATCTGCAGGAAGAGGCTAGGACACTGTCTAGTCTGTGTGTCTACCACCCACCAAGTGAGGGACTGCCCCACAGCATCCAACCGGACCGGAGCAACTCAGCAAAGAGCTTCCCTACCCACTCAGCAACAACGGTTCGGACAACACCAGCAGAAGACCGGGCGAGCTTATGCCCTAGCAGAAGATGAGCAGGCACCAGAGCAGGAACCCACCGCTGATGTCATCACAGGTTCCATTTATGTGTTTTCACATCCTGCTCTAGCATTATTTGATTCGGGTGCATCACACAGTTTCATATCATCAAAGTTTATTTCTGCACACCACCTAGATACGGGACTTAGCAAGATGATTAGTAAAGATATGACCGGTGGGGGACCCATACCCATCACCGAGGGTTGTAACTATCCCATTACTATCTCAGGCCACAAATTCTTAATACCCTTACTTGTGATGCCCTTGCCCAACTATGATGTAGTCCTAGGGATAGACTGGTTAAGTGAGCAGCATGCGCTGATAGATTGTCACAAAGGATGTGTAATCTTCAACCCACCAGGAGAACCGGAGTTTGAAATCTCTCGAACTCCGAAAGACATGAAGAGTGTTACCTACTCCTCTATCACCGAAGAACCCGGGCCTCCTCACCCTGTTACAGCAGAATTCATGGACGTCTTTCCAGATAGTCTTCCAGGATTATCGTCAGATCGAGGCATGGAATTCTCCATCGACCTAGTACCCGGCTCTTTCCCTATTTCTCGGAGATGCTACAGAGTCAATCCTAAGGAGGCAAAAGAGATGAAGGACCAGATTGACGAACTGAAGGCACAAGGATTTATCAGAGATGGGGCTTCACCCTGGGGAGCACCAGTTTTGTTCATGCCCAAGAAGGATGTAACCGTGCGGATGTGCATTGGTTACCGGGTGTAGGTCCTAAAAAATCAAGTTGCACCCATCAACAAAGCCATAAAATTAAGAAATACAACTTTCAAATGAACTGTGCAGATATCTGATTGTGCATCATTCAGATTGCGCACGCTTTTCAACTGCACAAGCTGACGTGGCAATGTCATCATTATCTGACACAATCAAATCTTCTGACAACTGACAGCACAAAGAATGAGGAGACTGTTCATTTATTGCGTCGTACAGCGCTCGAGGACAGCTGTACATGCAGTGTAATCTGTTTACAATGCAATCCAGTTCAGCACAATCTATCCTAGCGCAATCCAAAGTTAGCACAATTCATATGGCGTACTTCATCATGACAACTGACAAAAGTACACGTGGCATTCATGCCATTAATTGCTCGTTACGTGGCAACTGTATGCACACGATCATGCGTATTTCAATCAAATGATGCCATGTGTCCAAGACAGTTGGCCCATGACCAGACAACTGCCTGCGCAATCCAGTGCCTGCGCAATCTAACTTACGTCATCCAGAATAACTAAAAGTTAGTTATTTCTAGAACTCTATAAATAGAGTTTCAAGTCTTCATTCAAAGTGACCAGGGATCAGACATAAAGTTCAGAAATATCAGAGAGTTCAGGAGTTCTTGCCCAAGTGCTGCTGCATTCTTCCGAGGCTTTTGCCTTCAACTTCAGAGGCTACCGTCTTCAAAGTTCACATCGTCCAAGGGATAAAGCAATCGTCTTCTAGATTGGATTCCTACAGTTGTACTTTTCCAGAATTCTTGTAATCTTTACAAAGTTTGTATCAATAAAGTTTATACTTTTGTTTTTGCAAACAAAATAGCGACTCTGCTGGGGACGACTTTCTCCTCCGACGAGAAAGTGACAACTCAATGTGACGTTGCGTCTATCGGAAAGATGCAGAAGACGCTGGTTGTGAAGGTCAACCAGACGGCCTACGAAGCCATGATCAACTCCAGGACCACCCCTAGCACTACAACAACTTCTGCCACAAGCAAAGTGCGCCCAGTGTGGGTCCCTAAGAACGCTGCGAAGTCTGTTTCCTCTTCTAAGAAGACTGATGCGCAGTCTGCTGATTCTGCCGCTACGACAGCTGCACATTCTAATGTTTCTGTTGTCAAGGATGCTGCACAATCTTCTATTGCTAGTGCACAAGAGACTTCATATGCTGCCCTATCAAGGTGCAAGACTCATCTGCCCCTGGCGCAATTGGCTGCCAATCTTCCTGCGTAAACCAACACACCAGCAACTAGAGTGCACCCCAAACACTCTGTGGCCAGAACTCCTGATGCATAAACCACAGTGTCTGTGGCCAGATCCAGAAAGTCATCTGCCAAAGACTCTCCTGCGCAACCTGCCAGTGCGCCATCAACTCATGCGCAAACTATGCATGCGCAATCAAAGAAAGACAGCCCTTTGGCTAACCTTTTTTCATCTCACAAACAAGGGAAAGACTCAACTTCTCTCCCCAAGCATTCTGCTACTCCAGCACATTCCACTGGGGGTAGTCTTTTGGCTATTCCTCCTCCTCAGAATAAAGGAAAAGGCCCTTTGGTCTTTTCTCAAACTTCCCCGTCTCTTGACTTGGAAGACAACAAAGGAAAACGCTCTGTAGCTGACCCTTCTTTACAAAACAAAGGAAAAGGCCCTTTGGTCTTTTCTCAGTCTTTTTCAGTCTTTATCGTAGAAGATCACACTGAACGTGCCTTGGCATCAGTCAGTACAAAAACTCTTTCAAACAAGGATTCTTCTCTCCATGTTAAAAGAACTTGTACTGATCAAAGAGGTATTCTGCCTACTCCGGTAGCAGAATTCCAAGATCTCCCAACCCTCAAGATCTTCCGCTCAAGACAAGAAAAATTGCTGGTGTCTCAAACAGAAATCCCTGGGGGTGAGTTTGCAGATCTAAGAACTTATCTCAACAGGCCAACTTCGGTGAAACGTAAACAGCCAATGCCGAAGACCAATCAGCATCAAAAGCAAACTTCTAGGATCAAAAATCCGAACACCTATGCCAATGAAATGAGCACTTCCCTGTACACTCAAGGGATAAAACATTTGAAGAACCGGAACTATGTTCTGAATGTTATTAAAGAACATATCCCTCAAACTTTTGCTCGTCCCATTGCTGTTTTCGATCTCCGAGAACACCTCAAGCAAAAACAGAACAACATCTCAACATCCCCAGTACAACCACTTGGACACCATTGCAATCACAAAGTGGTCATCAAGTGTTGTTGCCAGACAACTAGACGATCTATCTTCGATCGTCTGAACTTTTCTAACTCTGAACCTATGTCGGAAGATGAAGACGAGATTCTGTACACTTCCGTCAACATGACTTCCAGAGACACTGGGGGTAGGAAGTGCTCCAAGCACGGGAAGCCTCGTAAGCCAAGCCAACGGTATTTGGATTTACTTCAAGAATCCTCGAAAGGAGTATTCCAACATACCCGATCCCAAAGTCGAGACACAATCGGTCAAAGGAATCTTCAAAACCCTTCCGAACGTCTCCTTCCTTCTCACTCAGGAGATGATTCTTTCTCCGACTATGATACATACAGTGAAAGCTCAGAACAGACAGTATCCTCCACTGTACCCAGAGAACTGACAGCTTATGTTGTCAATGAAGATCCTGATGCTTCCAATTCAGCTAGTCAAGAACAAAGAATAGCTGCACTAGAAAATAAGCTGAAGATAATGGTAGAAATGGTTACAAGTATGCATTCTATCATTGTGGCCCAGCACACAGTGCCACCGATCGTACCACCTATAAATCCTAAAATTATAGCATCGTCGGTGCCTGTTAATGCAAGGCTGGGGGTAGCATCTACTCAAGTACCTCCTGTACAGATCCAACCTACACCCAGTCAGTCAGGTGCTGGGGGTAGTGCTTATCATGATGTTCCTCCTCCTAATACCATGGTTCAGCCTGCTCTTTCTATATCAGTAGAAGATGCCAATGAAGCTGTGAAGCTCCTGCGAACTCAGTTCGAAGCTTTCAAGGAGAAGGACAACTTGCAGAGATTGGGGATTAAGCAACCTTACCAGTTGAATGGAAGGAAGTTCCGTTTTCTCTGAAGTACAAGATCCCAACTATCTTGCTGTTTGATGGCAGCACATCTTCCAGTCAGTTCATTAACCACTTTGAGGTTATGACTGTCCAACTTCAACCAAATGACGCTCTTCTTACCAGAGTATTCGTCGGCTGTTTAGCCGGCGTAGCATACGATTGGTATAGAAGCTTGCCCGATGGTTGTATCACCTCCTTCTCTGGCTTAAAGCAAATCTTCTTGGAACAATTTTATGAGGGAATCAATGACATGACTTTGTCATCCCTCAATAAAATCAAACAAAGACACAATGAAACTGTTGAGAGTTTCATTGAAAGATTCCGCCGGGAAGCTTTGAAAATGCCTCCTGGAACTCCGACTGCTGTCACCATAGACACCTGCAAGGCAAATCTATTACCTATCATCAGCATGTGGACGGGGTCGACTCAGTTCCAAGATTGGTCATCCTTCATTGTCAACGCTAAAGCAGCTGAAGTTAGCACCGACAAATTCAAGCAGTTAGGGGTACAAATGTCTAACCCCGACCGGGATAAAAATCAAACATCAGGTGATGGCAATCGCCAGAACAACCGTAAAACGAAAGAAACTTTGAACATCAATTTGAACAAGAATAAAGAATCTCTGGCGGTCAACGTAGCTCCTCCTACGTCCACTTTTACTCCTTCAGCACCTCTACCGAGAGAACCTCGTCCTAAAGTAGAATATTCCTTTGACGAGAATGACACAGCAAGCATCTTTGATTGTTTGATCAAAAGCAACAAAATTCAACTTCCAGATCCAAAAAAGCTTGATGAAGTCGGTAAGACTGATCATCCCAAGTACTGTGTCTACCACAGGTTCATCGGACATCCTACTCGAGCATGTTATGTGCTCAAGGCCAAAATTCAGGAGCTGGTCAACGCTGGCGTTGTCACTCTGCAACAAGACGAGAAGACTGTTACTGCAAATATGGTCTCAGTTCAATTCGGTGACTTCCCTCCGCAGATGGTACAGCATAGAATCATTCCTATTTCCAAAGCTACTCTTGAGATTGAGAATCTCCCGCCTCCACCAAGTGAAGGTCTTGTCCCTTATCTCTTGACAATGGCGAGATTATGTGGATTCATCCGGATCTTGCTTCAAAATTTGAACTTTCATCTTCCTCCAAGAAGAAAGATCGTTCCAAAGGCAAGACAAAGATTTCCAATATGGTGTCTTTTGACCCCATAGTTGATGAAGAAATTCTCCTGGGCACCAGATCAGGGAAAGCTTATCTAAAGGATTACCCCGAAGCCCAAAAGAATCCTGCTTCTTCCTCTGAGCCTGCTCCAGTGCAGCCTGTGTCCACTGAGGATATTTTTTCTGCATCCTCACCGGTTGTAGAGTCTACTCCTCCCAAGCTGACGGTCACTGACAAAGGCAAACAGCAAGTCCGCTTCGACAAACCTTTGAAGAAGACATCTCCTTCTGGACTTGAAAAGCCTTACAATTTTGATATCTTGGCTCAGTTAGCCAATACGCCGGCTCGTCTGTCAATTTTTGAGCTCTTGCGTCTCTCCAAAGAGACTCGGGAAACTCTGAGTGAGGCTCTCATGCAAGCTGAAACCTGTTTAGCCCTGCTAAAGAAGCCAAAAGCAGAATCAGTCTCTTGCCTCTATTGTCATAGTGTGTTGGAGCTAATTCCAAACATAACTTTCACACAAGATGACATATTGATGGAAGACAACAGGCACGATCGTCCTCTCTACTATACAGGATACATCGACTCGATGAAAGTCGATCGTATTCTGATAGATCCAGGGTCTGCTCTCAGCATTATACCAAAGACAATGTTGGATGCGCTGAAAATCCCAGTGCATAGTCTCTCCAGTATAATCACCACCATCCTTGGATTCAATCAGGGAAGGAGTGAGCCTCTGGGCAAGATTCGCCTAAAACTTCAAATAGGCAATCTTCGCACAAAGGTTACCTTCTACATCATTGACAATCATGGTTGTTCTTACAATGCTTTGCTGGGAAGACCATTTCTACATGAGCATAACATTGTTTCTTCGACCCTCCATCAATGTTTTAAATATGTTGATGACAATGGAGAGGTACAAAAGGAGGTTGCTGATCTTTATCCGTTCAAAGGCGTCGAAGCATATTGCAACGATGCTCGTATGTACAAGGATGAATTCATGAAGGTAGTTCTGGCTCTGGACACCGAAGAAGAGCGAGAAGCAGTACCTAATGACACTCTTATCATTCCTGTCAAAGGGCGTGTTTCTCGTCCTCAGTCTTCCAAGCCACTGGCTATTCACTTGCCAGTCCAGAAGCAGCCAATTGATGATGATCAGGATCAAAGGGAGCTCACCTCTTCTGAGCCGCTTGTTATCGACTTACGTCGTAACAAGGATAAAAAGCAGCTCACTTCTTCTGAGCCACTTGTTATCGATCTATCTCATAACAAGGAGAAAAGGGAGCTCACCTCCTCTAAGCCGCTTGTTATCGACCTCCGTCGTAACAAAGCCAATCCTCCTCTACGTTCTTCTTCTTCTCCTCTAGTAATCAATCTGACTAAGCCTGGTAAGGCTAAAGGTCCTGTTGTAAATATAAATGTACAAATCAATGAAAAAGCATCTACTTTCCAGTATACTGATGTTATTTATCATGTTAAATGCTATTTGGATATGTTAGAGAGCTTTCAGTCATTTACAATGGGAGTTGTGCAATATCTTCAAACTGAAGTTTCATTTGAACACCCAAAGGATTCATATCGTATTGTTTCCGCTCGTAAGAAAGGCGAGAGTCCAATACTTTTTAGTAAAGGACCAGAACAACAATTCAGCTATACGAATGATAACAAAGTTAACGACACGGGGCATCTTCAACTCCGTCGTTATAGTCAACAATCAAAAGACATCATTCGAAAGATGGGTTACGACTTCAAGAGCGGCCTCAACTACGGTAAAGGACGGAGAACTCCTATCCGTACGACTGTGCCAAAAGAAAAGTCAGAGATGTACTACAGCAGGACCAAAAGACGTCTCGGACCAGTGTTATCCCCAGCAGCTTCTGAATTTGATAGTGAAGAGCGCTCTAACTCTTCTGATTCTAGATCGTGGGATTCTGACACCAGCATCGGTCAAGTCCATCGGTTAACTGTATCTTCTAACATGGTCTCCGTCGAACTTCCAGAAAGATGTGACGAGGATATTGAAGAAAGTCCTGAAACAGATCCTTGGGTTCAACGAATAGATACCCAGTGGGAACTCCGATTTGAACAAAGAGAACCTCCTACCGAAGATCAATTGGTGCAAATCGATGTTGGAGAGAACAGATCACCTCGTCCAATATTCATCAGCAAGAACCTTCCAGAGACGGATAAACAAGAATTAATTCTTTTGATTAAAGAATACATTGATGTTTTTGCCTGGAGTTATGAAGACATGCCGGGTTTAGATCCTAAAGTTGCTACTCACAAACTGAACATTCTGCCTAATGCAAAACCGGTCAAACAACAACAACGACGTTTAAAGCCAGAAATGATGGACGCAATCGACGATGAAGTCGAGAAGCTCATCACTTATGGCTTTATTCGAGAGTAACAGCATCCTGATTGGGTAGCCAATGTCGTTCCAGTTCTAAAGAAAACCGGCAAAGTTCGAGTCTGTATCGACTTCTGGGATCTTAATGAAGCATGTCCAAAAGATAAATTTTCTCTCCCTATCATGGATGTCATGATCAACAACACCTGTGGGTTTGAAAGAATATCTTTCATGGACGGATTCTCCAGATATAATCAGATTCGGATGAATCCTGAAGATGAAAAGCATACTTCTTTCCGTACTCCTCGAGGAGTCTACTGTTATACTGTGATGCCGTTTGGTCTCAAAAATGCTGGTACAACATACCAACGAGCCATGAGTACCATCTTTTGAGATCATCTGCTCAAGACTGTCGAATGCTATGTTGACGATATCGCGGTCAAAGATCACATCCAAGACTTGAGAACTATCTTCAACCTCAGGCGCCAACATCAACTCAAAATGAATTCCACCAAGTCATTCTTACGTGTCTCTAGTGGCAAATTTCTCGGCTTCGTCATTACCTCTAAGGGTATACACGTGGATCACGAGAAGATCAAAGTCATTCAAGAGATGCGTCCTCCACGCAATCTAAAAGAGCTACGAGGATTCTAAGGTCGACTTGCGTACATCAAGAGATTTATTTTGAATCTGTCTGGATGCTGTAGACCATTCACTCAACTCATGAAAAAGGGTGTATCTTTCGTTTGGACTGAAGAATGTCAACAAGCATTTGATGACATAAAGCGATATCTCATGAACCCACCAGTCATGGTGCCACCAATATCAGGCATACCATTCTTAATGTATGTCCGTGCTATGGACCATTCATTGGGTGCTTTACTTGCCCAAAAGAACAAAGAAGGCCACGAACAAGCTATCTATTATCTTAGTCGTACTATGATTGGTGCTGAACACCGTTATAGTCCGATCGAAAAAGAATGCTTAGCTCTTATGTTTGATGTTCAAAAGACTCGACATTACATCATTGGCCAAACTATTCATGTCATATCTCGAGTTAATCCTCTTCGGGTACTGATGAAGAAGCCTAGCACACTCAATTCTCGGCTGGCTACATAGGCCATTCTGCTAGCCCAATATGACATGGTATATGTTTCTCAAAAATCTGTCAAAGGTCAAGCACTTGCAGATTTCTTAGCAGCCCATCCTGTTCCAGAGACGTCCAAGCTCTATGATAAAATTCTAGACGAGACTTTGGAATCTAATGCAGTCTCTGAAGAATTTTCTACTTGGCGTCTATTCTTTGACGGTGCTTCCAGAATCGGACCCAATGGTGCCATTGTAGCAGGAGTCAGAGTTGTTTCCGTCTCTCCAAATGGATCAACTATCCAAAGAGCCTACTCTCTAGATGAACCTTGCTCCAACAACGTGGCAGAGTATAATGCTCTACTCATTGGCCTTCAGCTAGCCAAGAAACTCGACGTCGAGTATCTTGAAGTTTATGGTGACTCCAAGCTGGTTGTTAACCCGGTTAGAGGGATTTATGAAGTTCGCCATCAAGATCTAGTGCCGTACTTTGAAGCAGCAATCAACATGGATATATCATTCAAAGCCTTCTTCATTGAATATGTACGCCGAGCTTGCAATACTGAGGCAGATGCTTTGGCCAATCTTGCAGCAGTCTTAGCCATCCCTATCAAAAGACAGCAGGTGGTGGTTATCTCTAATCGAGAATTGTTTTGCATCAAAAATAATCGTAATATTGAGTTTAGTAATCTTACTGAAGCCAATGTTATCAGTGAAGATTGGAGAGCTCCCTTCATCGATTTCGTAGTTCATGACATACTCCCTGAAGATCCCAAAGAAGTTACGAGTATTCGTCGAAGGTCTCTACGATTCTACTACAATCAGACCACCAAGACTCTTTATCGGCGAACTTATGACGGTCTTCTTCTACGTTGTCTTACTGGTGATAAAGTGAAGCAAGTACTGCGTGAGGCTCACGACGGTGTCTGCAAAGCACATCAACCCGGTCCTAAGCTACAGGATCGTATTCGACGCATGGGTTACTACTGGCCCTCTATGGTATCTGATGCCATCGATTATGCAAGGAAATGTCGAGTTTGTCAAATCCACACAGATTTTATTCATCAACCATCAGAATTTTTTCATCCGACGGTTGCTTCTTGGCCTTTTGAAGCTTGGGGCATGGACATTATTGGACCCATCAATCCTCCTTCTTCTAGAGGACATCGGTTTATATTAGCAATAACCGACTACTTCTCTAAATGGGCTGAAGCTATACCTTTGGTTGAAGTCAAGACCAGCAGTGTCATCAACTTCGTTAAACATCATGTCATCTATCGATTTGGTGTTCCTCGAAGGATCATCCATGACAACGGACCACAATTCATCAGCCAGAAGTTTACAAGGTTCTGTGATGAATATAGGATTGACAATGTTGCTTCTACAGCCTACAATCCTGCTGCTAATGGCTTAGCTGAAGCCTTCAACAAGACTATCATCAAGCTCCTCAAGAAGTTTGTATCTACTAACAAACGGAATTGGAGCGAGAAGCTTGGCGAATGTCGTTGGGCCTACCGAACCACGGTCCGCAATCCTACAGGCTTTACACCTTTCTTTCTGGTGTATGGTTGTGAAGCAGTTCTTCCTTTGGAACTTCAAATTCCGTCCTTAAGGATTGCCATTGCTAACGAGCTCACTACAGAGAACAACGATCTTCTACGACTTCAAGAATTAGAAGCGCTCGATGAGAAACGGTTATTGGCTCAACAACATATTGGGTTATATCAAGCTCGCATCTCTAAGACTTTTAATCGCAAAGTTAAAGTCAGAGCCTTTCAACAAGGAGAACTTGTTCTAATAGTAAGACATCCTATGACTATGACTCACTCGAGCAAAGGTAAGTTCGATACGAAGTAGGAATGGCCTTATATTGTCAGCAAAGTCTTTTCAAACGAAGCTTATTAACTCTCAGAGTTAGACGGTCGAGTTGCAATGATGCCTATCAATGGCAAATTCCTCAAGAAATACTATATATAAATGTAACAGAGATGTTATGTAAATATGATCAGATAGTTTATAAATAAAGTTTGATTTTTATTTCATCATAAATGATGTTACATAATATCAAGGAAGATCACTATCGTCCTTCTCAACATTGGGACGTGGACCACTTCCGCCCTTATCAAAGACATAATCAGCAAAGGAGCCGAGAACATCCTTGCTTGAACCTACCAGGAACTTGTAAGCAGCCATCCTCATGGCCTCCTTCTCTTCAGTCTTTCCTGGTTCAAGCAGAAAGTCCAAGATATCCCGCGGTGGTTTGGGTGCAGACGAACCTTCGCCTACTTCTACCTCCTTTGGTTGGACTGGATCGACAGGACGTTCTTCAGTGCCCGCTTCAACATTCGGGAAGAGTTCATTCTTGGATGCATCTCCAGACGACATCCTTATCTTGAAAAGTGGAAATAATCATTCCTTCCAGATTTCTATTTTATTTATAGACGAAGATTCTCAAAATAACGAAACGACACATTCATATGACGGTTCACCCGTTCATTATCATCATCCGACGGTTCACCGTTCATTATCATCATCCGACGGTTCACCCGTTCATTGTCATTGTCTGACGGTTCACCCGTTCATTATCATCATCTGACGGTTCACCCGTTCATTATCATCATCCGACGGTTCACCCGTTCATTATCATCATTCGACGGTTCATCCGTTTACATTCATCTGACGGTTCACCCGTTCACATTCATCTGACGGTTCACCCGTTCACATTCATCTGACGGTTCACCCGTTCATATTCATCTGACGGTTCACTCGTTCATTATCATCATCCGACGGTTCATCCATTCACATTCATCTGACGGTTCACCCGTTCATTATCATCATCTGACGGTTCACCCGTTCATTATCATCATCCGACGGTTCACCCGTTTATTATCATCATTCGACGGTTCACCCGTTCACATTCATCTGACGGTTCACCCGTTCATTATCATCATCTGACGGTTTATCTGTTCAACATCATTTGACGATTCATCTGTTCATCATCATCTGACGGTTCACCCGTTCATTATCATCATCTGACGGTTCGGCCGTTCACCATTCGACGGTTCGTCCATTCTGTTCATTCATCATAATCATCTGACGGTTCGTCCGTTCACCATTCGACGGTTCGTCCATTCCGTTCATTCATCATATTCATCCGATGGTTCACCTGTTCATTCAATCAATCTGACGATTCGTTCGTTCATTTCTACTCATTTGACGGTTCATCCGTTCATCCTGACGATTTACTTTATTCACACATTTTGACGATTCATTTCGTTCGTTTATCCACATCAGCAACTTATCATTCTCGATTAAGTTGTCTATTGAAATAATGATATTCAATAAATTATATTTGCCACGTCCATATTACCTCTGAGCAGATATACTTGAATATGGTTATTTTCCAGAATCAAGAAATATATCATGTCATGTACCTCTGAATATATTTTCTATCTTTATTATTTGTATCTGAACAAGATATGCAATAAATAATAGAGTCACAACAAAATGTCTTTTTATTTGATCAAAATTCAAGACATTACAAAAACATACATATTGTAAAAAACAAGAAGATACAAGGAATCTTTCTATTAAACTGGTGGTGTCATCAAGCCGGTAATTTGTTGCTTCAAAATCTGCAGACGTTCTTCGCGGGATTCCATCACTCTCTTTCTGGCCTCTTCCATCCCAGATTTCTCGTTGAAAGTTGGCATGGTTACCATTATGCGAGTGATTTCATCATTATGAGCTGCGGCAAATTCGTCTCTTTCTTGGGTTAGAGCACCGAGTTGTTGGATTGCAGTTTGATCTCGGTAATCTTATCTTCCAGTTCTTCTTGGAGACGGGCAATCTCCGCCCTCAGTTCAGCAATTCTTCTCTCTTTTCTTTCTGCAGTAGATGTCACCGATTCCACCTTGGAATTGTACTCAGCAGATTTAGTAGCAAAAGCATCCAAGAGAATCTGGAAATTTACTCTCTCAATTGCAGCTTCCTGAGCCATCCGCTCAAATTTCGCTTGAACTAAGGGTTCTATCTCTCCCTTATTGAGCTCTTTGTAGTTCTTTATTGAAGTCTCTAGCTCATTTAATATGTGTTCAAGGAAAGTAGCCTGAGGCTCGTCACCTTGCTCCTGGATGGCATTTACTAAGAAAGAGGTCGGACCTCTAACTGTGTAAAAATTAGCATCCTTTTTTTCCATTACCCTATTGATCAATGGTCCCAATGAATCGAAAAAGAATTTGGTAAATGATTGGATGACGAATTGATTAGTCGCCAGAGCACCAGGAGTCGCAGCAACTCCTGTTGATGACAAGGTAGCAGGACGTTCAGTTTCTCGGATAGTAGGTTCTTTGAATAAAGGAGCTAGAGTGGAGCTGGTCGCTCCTCCTGGTTGTTCCTCTGCAAAATTAAATATTATTATTTTGCCTGTCAGTTGCTATTGTCAAAGAGAATTAAAAGTGAAAACAGTCTTACCATGGTTCAATCCGGCAACAGGCCTATCATCTGTTGGGACAGATTCTAGCTGAGCAGAAGTAGCCTCAGACACTATTGCCTGACTACTTCCTGCTTCGGAGCCACAGGATAAATGGTGACTGCTACTAGCAATTGTCGTCGCAGGCACTATGTCCATGCACACTGGAGGAGCTGGAGAAGATCCAAGTTCTGTAGGGATAAGAATAAAGATGTTAGCTGTCAATCTATTAAAAGAAAATTGCTAATTTCATTCTATACCTTGGAGATCAACAGCAGGTGTTTCCTCCAAGGCCGCTTCTTCATGTGCTATCTTTTCTGGAGATGCTTGTACTTCAACATCCTTTTCAGGATTCAAGGTATCATCAGCGTCTTCAGGAGATATCTGCACCTCAACGTCCTTCTCAGGATCTAAGGTGTCATCAACAGCTACAGGAGACACATGCTCTTCATCGTCCCCTTCAGGATCATGTGTATCCTCAATGTCCTAAGATGATGAACCCTTCTCATTGTCATCTTCCTCCGGTACCTCCCCACTGGCAGTTGCAGCAGTTTGATCATTATAATCCTGTGAGCCGAAGTCACAGTCATATGAAGCCTCGATCATCAAACGATCCTCTTCCTCGCAGGTTGCTCCTGGTGTAGCAGGAGGTTGAGTAGTATCCATCATCGATAAAGGGGATTGCAAAGCTTCATGCTCTGTCTTAGCAATATTTTCTCTGGGCTCTACGGCCTCATTTCTCTCTTCACTCTGCTCGATCTCTTCCCTCCGTTCTGGACTAGGAGTTTTATGCTCAAACTCAGAAATAGGGGTAGGAGATGGCATGGTAATTCCAGTCGCAGCGTTCATTACTACCGAAGACAAAATTTGCCTTGGAGGAGAAATTGTTCTTTTCTTTCTTCTGTAAGCTAGCTTCTTCCTTCTATGTAGAGGCCTCTCAGGACTCTCTACGTTTACTATCCCGACCTGTTTCTGAACAGAGGTCGGTGTAGCTGCTTCATCTCAAGTGGACTCAGCCAATTGTCTAGATTATGATCTCGTGGTAACCTTCTCTGAAGAATGTTCCAAGATCAATTTCTTTTTCACAGCTGGGGAAGAAGGCTCTTCTCTTCTTTTCTTCTTCTCTTTGACCGGAGACTTAACAACCTTCAGAGAAATTTTCAAAGGTTGGTTAACTTCTTCAGGGAAATTGGCTTCCCTGGAAGCTTCTAAAGGATCGTCCACTGGCTCATGTTCTTCATCATTATTGGGAGCTAATGTGTCAGTCGCTCCTTTCTTTAGACGATTTGTTGTTGCAAAACTATCAACGAGGCTATAGTTTTCAGCAAATGTATTAGCAGTTGTGTAAAACTGGGAATAAGTATACAGCATTCTAGGACCAGCATCAGTTCTGTTTGGCATCGAGAACACAGTCTTTGTGTCTCGAGCATTGTAATAAGCCCAGGCCCAGGCACCATCGATCAAATAACCTTTTCTTTGTAGTCACGTGATGGCGTTGCCTACATGAAACTGGTCATAGCCGAATTGGCACGCAAAACGGCTGGGCAGATATGGTTCAAGGAAGCATTCCTCTTCAAATCTGTATACTAGATGTGATGGTATGATTGTCTTCAGCCATTCAAAAGATACTCGACCTATTGGTTGCCTCCCAAGGTCAATCAGATTTGCTGCCATATGCTCATAACCAGTTGGAGGGGGAGTGCAAAGAAAATTCCATCCTTTGCCGAGGTTCAGAGTTCGTCTGCAGTCCCTTAGACTGGTGTATATCCACCTGCTCTGTGAGAATCTGCGTAGAAAATTGTCACCAACTGCTCCCATGGCAGGGTTCATCAATGATGGATGATGCAAGAGCAACCATCCGAATAAGTAGGTGTAAGGTAACTCCAGTCTAGGGAAGTTCACCTTATCACCCTTGCACTTGATCATAAGATCAACATACAGACGAAGACCCGCATTTATACTACAAGTCATCGCTGATAGTAAATCCATCCGGTAGCCGAAGACTAACCGGGATAGCAGCAAAAAGAAACACCGCGATGGAAGCGGTCTACAGCACTTGCTCAGGAACGACAAATCGACGTAGCCAGTACGTCAAAAATCCTACCAGCTAGGCTTGTTTAGACATGGACCTGTAGCCCATTCTATAAAGCTCTCCATAAATTCTCAGCCTTAAGAGGAGGATATTGGTGTTCATCATCAACTCGATATCCATCTATATTCCCTCCATCAGCTTTAGCACTTCACTGTACTGAGGGGATGGAAGAAATCAGGGTTGCAGGAGTCATGATCTTTTGTCTTTTCTCAATAATGTGGTGAGAAAAAGATAAGT
>JANAVB010008511.1:0-21004 GCA_029216955.1 Iris pallida
ACATTTCTGGGCAGTCCTTGACGTATCTAGGACTGCCAGAAAGTGAGGCAGTCCTTAAGTTCATATGTATTTAACTCGACTGCCATACTTTCTGGGAGTCCTAAGTACTTCATGGACTGCCAAAATGTGTGGCAGTCCAGTTAAATCGATTGTCAACTTTAGGACTGCCACATTTCTGGGCAGTCCTTGACGTATCTAGGACTGCCAGAAAGTGAGGCAATCCTTAACTTCATACGTATTTAACTCGACTGCCATACTCTCTGGCAGTCCAAAGTACTTTGTGGACTGCCATGCGATGTGGCAGTCCAATTGTGGACAACGAAAAAAGGAAACTACGTCGGGGACCAACCGCGGGTTCTTCGGAGAGAATGTCATGTTCTTCGGAAGGACCGGGATGATCGATTGCTATATTTGATGTCCCAATTTCTTCCATATTTTCTACATTATGAAAGAACATTCAAAAATTAGGAATCAACCGATTATTTAACAAACTTTGCAATATAGTAGTCGAAAACAAACCGACTACTACGAATATTCGTTGAGAATTACTCTAGGGTTACAAAATAGGAAGATTTTGTAGGGACAGGAGGAATCCCAATCTAGGATTTAGAAGAAAATTTGAGAGGAAGAAGAGAAAGAGAAGAGAAAGAGAAGAGAAACAAAACAAGTGACTTTTATACTACCTAATGGGCTAGCCCTAATAAATTTTTCCAATGACAAACTTGTAAATAATATAAACTTACAAATGGGCTAGCCCTAAAAAAAGTATGCAGTGCCTTTATAACTAGCCTTTAGGAATGTGCGATGTTGTGGTAAGAATTTGGTAAATTTCTATTGTTAGGGTTTCAATTGGACAGTCATCCAGTCACTACGAATCCAAAGCTAAACCGAAATTTAGAAGGTTTTTTTTAGGGGCACCTCCACATTTACTAGGGGGCAGCCCTTACTTAAGGGGCAGCCTATTTGGTAGAGATTTTACTAGGGGGCAGCCCAAATTTTACTAGGGGACAGCCCAACCTGTAATGCCTCGCTCCGCACGGTGCATTATGCTGAGTCGTTGACTCGAAGAGTCGCGTTGACCCAAGGAAATGTATCGATGCAAAGCGATACGAGAGTTGCCTTGTCCCGAAGAATGCATCGAGTGAATCGATGCGAAGCACCGCGTTGCCCCGAAGGATGAGTGCGTTGAATCGGCTCGAAGATTCTAAGAAATCGAATCGACCAAGGCGCAAGTCCGAATCGATGCAAGTATTGATTTTAGTTGGTTTCGTGTGCAGGTTATACTTTGACGGGAAAATATTAGAGGTCGATCTTATGCAATATTTAGTAAGGGGTCCGCGAAATCAAATCGTCGCCTTGCGACGGGCTAATACTTGGGTATGCTAAGGCGAATTGGGCGTATAACTCAACGAAGCACGAAGTGCTCAAATGGCTAAGTCAGGAGAGCGGCCGTGGAACAAAGTTAGGGAATCGAGCCGCATCGGCTCGGCGAAATAGCGAAGGCATATCGACTCAAGGTGGGAGGATTGACTTCTTTTTACTCCTTCATTCGATAAGTCAAATATATCATTGTATGCTAAAAGTTAACCTATCGACACCACGGGCGTAGTCCGATCGGAGATAAATCATAGTGTGAGTCGAACACTAAGTTAGAACAATTGAAATGAAACGTGCATCAATATGCACGAGTCGCTATGGGATATTGGATATCGCTAAGGCGAGCGCCTCGGTGCGCAAGCCGCAAGAACATGGGATAACTGTAATCGGTGAGTGCCTTAGTGCACGAACCATACCGTGCCTTGCTGCACGAGTTAGACGGCTAGAACATTGGAAGACAATAGGCGAGCGCCCTAGCGCGCAAGCTCCGAACATTGAATGCTAAGTTATAGAACATGGATATACGGTCGAACGTGCCTACGTGCACGGGATAATAAAAAGATGGCTTCGTTGCGAGAGAATACAGTTGTGGCATGAATGTGGCGGAACTGTCGGATATGACATGGTGCCTCGAAAGGTGTTCGAGACCTTCGGGTCGTTCGGTTGACGAGCATTGAGTTGAGGCACGATGCCATTGAATCATTCAAACGAAGTATGAAACGTGAGAACATAGAAAGTTAACGGAAGAAATACGAGATGATAAAGTCTGAGTCTTGGACTCAAGGCTATGCTTGGTTGTTTGAATGATAGTGCGTTGCATGGTCGAATGGAATGGACTTGAGATAATTGCGATGATAACTTCCGTGCACGGAACGTTCCCTCCAAACGGGCGCACCGGGGCACCAGGACCGTTCGGCCTAGGAGGGATGATAATCTTTGATAGGCGCACATTTACGAAGTCCGATTAGCACTCGATCGTAAATGGGAGAAGCCGCAAATGATGGTAGGCACGTGGTAAGTTTCGGTTGTTGGGATAGCAATCCAACCCGTGAAACGCCGGGCTACCCAAATTCGATTTCGAGAGAGAAAAGAAGGAGAGAAAAGAAAGTAAGAAAAGATAAAAGAGAACAATGGTAGTCCATTCCAGCGCGGATACGCCCACGACCTTCATATAGTTAAGGAACGATGGGTTGAAAGTGTAGGCGCAGATGCGTCCCGCATAGAAATCCTGCTTAGAGATGCACATATAACATGACAGGGAAGGAATGCGGCGTATTCACCTTGCGTCGGTGCAAGGGCGAGTGCGTCGACTTGGTAAGAAGTCACGAATCAAACACGTGATTGTTTGTTTGCTTGCCTATTCAATTTGATAACATGCTGCTATGATAACATGCTTTACGCTTTCGAATAAATTATGAAATTGACCCTAAGGAGAACATAGCAAGATCATAAGCTAAGTTACATGATTCAACATAAAGATTAAAATATCGGTTTGGAAAGATGATCTTTGCTTCAGTACATGCGAGGACGAACATACTGATCCCCCACCAGCTTCATACAGGGTGCAGGGAATGGATTGCTCGCGGCGAAGCGTTGCTTGAACGTGTTAAGGCTTAGAATGCCGAAGCGCATTGAAGCGTGCTATCGCATTGACGCTCGGACTACGCAGCTGGATTGATGCGGCCGAGATATAGAAGGCATGATGTATGGAACGGTGAAATCCTTTGTGGGCAAGAGAGAACCTGAGTGTTGTAGCCAATCTGGCATATATTGTTAGGCTATCGAAAGCCATTGTAATCTCAGTTTCAGATATCAATAAAGAGAATTATTTCGTATACTCTGTTTCCTTTCGTTGTTAATATCAAATCAAAAGATAACCATTTGAGAACTTGTCATCTTGCCTTACACGAGCACAACTCCAGGCTCGTGCGGCATCACGCCCCCTGTGAGGACGATGATTCGGGTGATTCCGGGTCGGGGCGTGATAAATTGGTATCAGAACTTTAGGCTCAATTTTCTCTGGACGCTCGCTTCATTACAATTCGAAAAGTTGCCCACCACCACTTGATATCACTCATGACTCTACTCGATGCCGCACTGGATGTTCCATACAATAAGTCTAATACGAATCGTAAAATTTTTGTCGCATGTGTTTTGGAAATTTTATGATGTTTGCTAAGAAAGTCGCGAAGGGTATATTGCATTGAATGCAACGAGCCGTAAAAATGTCAGTTCCTGCAAGCACAACAAATTGTGAGATACGATTTGAGATGTCGCAATATAACATGTTGAAAAAGAAATAAAATGATGCACGATGTGCAACGAGTTAATGGTGAATATGCGTTAAAATGAAAGTGAGAAGTGATAAGCCAATACCGAATGTGTTAAACGGATTGTGCATTGACTTGGAAAGTCGAGAGTAATTCGTTGCACGAGGTGCGGTAAATATCGGAAATGATCATAGCACGATGTGCAATGCGTATCGAAAGTAAAATTTGTTGCACGGGGTGCAATGCATATCAAATAAATTGTTGCACGAGATGCAACGTAAGAAAAGAATTGAAATCGTAAATCGATAGAACGAATCGTCGGTTGCACACCAAACTTATGTTGGCAAACGAGAACATTGACCGAATTGTGTCGGATTTTGATGGAATCAAAGTTACGGTTGTGATCAAGCACGATCACTGCAGAAATCGTGAGTCGGAAGAGATCGTTGGTTTACACTAAGTATAGCGCGAGGGAAATGGCTTGAATTCTGAGTGGTATATGCCATACCACGTAGGCGATGAATGACTCGATTTCGAGTGGTATATGGTATATCACTTGTGCACAGAATTGCGTCGACACCTTGTGAGAATTGCAGAAGAATTGTCCGCAACGGACGTGGGAGTACCGAGACTCGATTGAAAATTTGTATGGCGATATGTTGATGCAAGTGTTCTTCGAAAATTGGTTGGGGCGATAGGGCGAGACTTGTATCGATGAACGATACGTCGGACGAAAGTTATAAGTTGGTCGGACGATCGAGACTAGCGAAACGATTATGCCTTGACGCAATAATCGGATCGACGGAAAGGGATACTCGAGCTTACAAATGAGTCGCACGACTTGCGATCTCGGTAGAAATGTTAGGCGAGACGAATCGAATCGCACGACTTGCGAGTTCGATAGAAATGTTAGGCGATGCGAATTGTATTCGAATCGCACGAATTGCGACTTCGGTGAAGAGTTGGTTGACGTGAGTAATCGTGCCTAAGAAATAGTTGGTTACGCTACGGCGACACTCATTTGAGTACGACTGGAAAACACGCAAAACTTAGAGGGCGTGATCGTATAACTCGAGGGTTCGATGTTGGATAATCGGTAACTCAGTTACGCGATCAAAGTATAGCAGGATGCGGCGAATCAGAGAACGAGTGGATGCATATGAAAAAGTTTGTTGCGAACTTAGATGTATGCGATGCGAGTTAAGTTGACGTTGAAACGGATTCGAAGTCGACCATGTTGCTATCAAAATTGATATGAACTATCAAGATCGATATGCAAGGAAACGTAAGCACAATGTGAGAATACAAAATGGAGTGCGCCTTGCGCTATCAAAATTCTTGTAAGTAAGGATACGAGAATGAACGAACTTGGTTGATCGTAAATTTTGTGATTGATCAAAGACGAGACTATAAGTCATCGACGATTGCTCGATGCATATAGCATCTCGTGTGTCAACCCGCAAATAAGATAGACTCGAACTCGATGCGAGTAGATGTTTCGTAAATTGCGGAATCATCGACGGTAGTGCATGACACGACTCGGAGGATAGTTGCGCATCAGTTGCGCCGATAGAAATGGTTTTGTCCGAAATTGGGTAGTCACATAGAATTGTTGGAACGTGATTTGGCTCCGAAATAAGATATAGCATGGTTCGTAGTAAACTGTCCTTCGGTGATGATCCACAATTATGGAGCGTAGCTTCGGGGCAGCTGACCCTAGAAGACTTGACCGCCAAATCGAATTGAATGTTGCAGACCGTAAGATGACCCATGTGATATCGCATATGAGATTGCATCGATAACAAATACAATGTGGTGCATGTTGACGATAAGTCTAGGCGATCGAGAATTGTTGGAACAACTTTCGATTGAGAATGGTATAGTTAGATTTGAGTATTCGTCGGATGAATATTTGAATGGTTATGTTGGGCGACGAACAAACTAGAAAATTCACCAACGAACTTGGTGATTCGAATAGGCGTTTGCGAGAATCGTGCTATGCACGAGAGGGAACGATAAAGAAATGACTTACGAATTGTACCGTTAGATTCGGATTCACCTCGCAATTGAGCTTGCGTGAATCGAACCTATATTCGATGTTGCGAGACGGGTAAGTTAGGAATTTGGCTAGTAGATTTCTACTCGTTGGGAATCGAATGTAAGGCGTATCGTAAAGACCCTCGTGTCAAGGCGATCGTTGTCTTGAGCACCGTCGCCTTGATGAAAACTATTGAGTCGGATAGATTGTGGCCTTTGTGCAATGTCAATTTAAACTTGCGTCGGAAGGATTTGAGCATGGTGCCTAGGTAAGTAACCTAGCGGGCGTAGCCCTGAATGTTGATGCTTTTGCAAGTCAACAAAAAGAATCATGTCGAGATAGGATACGAAGTGAAACATCAGAAATCGTTGGATAGTGACGTCGAACGCAAGGCGTTGCGGAGACTCGTTGTGATCGGATGCGCGACGGCTTGACGCGACGCGTAGGAATTGATAGTCCCGATGAAACATACAAAGTAAGAAATGCGATTTTTGAATCGCATCGTGTACCTTGACTTTTGTTGGCGAATCGCGTATGTATCAATATACATGTGCGCTAGAATTACGAGAACAAGTAATAGAGCCAAGTCCGATCGAGAATACGAGATGGCAAGCTATGGAGAATAAGAGTTACATGTTTGCGTTGTTCCGATATCTTACAACTGAGCTTGGCTGAAATGCATATATTGGTGGGACGCCTAAAATATGTGTATGATTCTAAACTAAGTTGTACGATCCAAACGATAGTAAGACGAGATCGTAGAACGATCTAATGAAACCCTTAGAAATTTAGTACTGGTTTCGGTTCGGGACGAACCTTGTTTTGAGTGGTATATTCTGTAATGCCCCGCTCCGGACGGTACATTATGCTGAGTCGTTGACTCGAAGAGTCGCGTTGACCCAAGGAAATGTATCGATGCAAAGCGATACGAGAGTTGCCTTGTCCCGAAGAATGTATCGAGTGAATCGATGCGAAGCACCGCGTTGCCCCGAAGGATGAGTGCGTTGAATCGGCTCGAAGATTCTAAGAAATCGAATCGACCAAGGCGCAAGTCCGAATCGATGCAAGTATTGATTTTAATTGGTTTCGTGTGCAGGTTATACTTTGACGGGAAAATATTAGAGGTCGATCTTTTGCAATATTTAGTAAGGGGTCCACGAAATTAAATCGTCGCCTTGCGACGGGCTAATACTTGGGTATGCTAAGGCAAATTGGGCGTATAACTCAACGAAGCACGAAGTGCTCGAATGGCTAAGTCAGGAGAGCGGCCGTGCAACAAAGTTAGGGAATCGAGCCGCATCGGCTCGGCAAAATAGCGAAGGCATATCGACTCAAGGTGGGAGGATTGACTTCTTTTTACTCCTTCATTCGATAAGTCAAATATATCATTGTATGCTAAAAGTTAACCTATCGACACCACGGGCGTGGTCCGATCGGAGATAAATCATAGTGTGAGTCGAACACTAAGTTAGAACAATTGAAATAAAACGTGCATCAATATGCACGAGTCGCTATGGGACATTGGATATCGCTAAGGCGAGCACCTCGGTGCGCAAGCCGCAAGAACATAGGATAACTGTAATCGGTGAGTGCCTTAGTGCACGAACCATACCGTGCCTTGCTGCACGAGTTAGACGACTAGAACATTGGAAGACAATAGGCGAGCGCCCTAGCGCGCAAGCCCTGAACATTGAATGCTAAGTTATAGAACATGGATATACGGTCGAACGTGCCTACGTGCACGGGATAATAAAATGATGGCTTCGTTGCGAGAGAATACAGTTGTGGCATGAATATGGCGGAACTGTCGGATATGACATGGTGCCTCGAAAGGTGTTCGAGACCTTCGGGTCGTTCGGTTGATGAGCATTGAGTTGAGGCACGATGCCATTGAATCATTGAAACGAAGTATGAAACGTGAGAACATAGAAAGTTAACGGAAGAAATACGAGATGATAAAGTCTGAGTCTTGGACTCAAGGCTATGCTTGGTTGTTTGAATGATAGTGCGTTGCATGGTCGAATGGAATGGACTTGAGATAATTGCGATGATAACTTTCGTGCACGGAACGTTCCCTCCGAACTGGCGCACCGGGGCACCGGGACCGTTTGGCCTAGGAGGGATGATAATCTTTGATAGGCGCACATTTGCGAAGTCCGATTAGCACTCGGTCGTAAATAGGAGAAGCCGCAAATGATGGTAGGCACGCGGTAAGTTTCTGTTGTTGGGATAGCAACCCAACCCGTGAAACGCCGGGCTACACAAATTCGATTTCGAGAGAGAAAAGAAGGAGAGAAAAGAAAGTAAGAAAAGATAAAAGAGAACGATGGTAGTCCATTCCGGCGCGGATACGCCCACGACCTTCATATAGTTAAGGAACGATGGGTTGAAAGTGTAGGCGCAGATGCGTCCCGCATAGAAATCCTGCTTAGAGATGCACATATAACATGACAGGGAAGGAATGCGGCATATTCACCTTGCGTCGGTGCAAGGGCGAGTGCGTCGACTTGGTAAGAAGTCACGAATCAAACACGGGATTGTTTGTTTGCTTGCCTATTCAATTTGATAACATGTTGCTATGATAACATGCTTTACGCTTTCGAATAAATCATGAAATTGACCCTAAGGAGAACATAGCAAGATCATAAGCTAAGTTGCATGATTCAACATGAAGATTAAAATATCGGTTTGGAAAGATGATCTTTGCTTCAGTACATGCGAGGACGAACGTACTGATCCCCCACCAGCTTCATACAGGGTGCAGGGAATGGATTGCTCGCGGCGAAGCGTTGCTTGAACGTGTTAAGGCTTGGAATGCCGAAGCGCATTAAAGCGTGCTATCGCATTGACGCTCGGACTACGCAGCTGGATTGATGCGGCCGAGATATAGAAGGCATGATGTATGGAACGGTGAAATCCTTTGTGGACAAGAAAGAACCTGAGTGTTGTAGCCAATTTGGCATATATTGTTAGGCTATCGAAAGCCATTGTAATCTCAGTTTCAGATATCAATAAAGAGAATTGTTTCGTATACTCTGTTTCCTTTCGTTGTTAATATCAAATCAAAAGATAACCATTTGAGAACTTGTCATCTTGTCTTGCACGAGCGCAACTCCAGGCTCGTGCGGCATCACGCCCCCTGCGAGGACGATGATTCTGGTGATTTCGGGTCGGGGCGTGACACAACCCCCCAAACTCACATTTCCTTCCCATTTCATCATTTCCTCTCTCTCTCCTCCAAAAGAAAAAGAAGAAGAGCTCTCTCTCCCTCTCCCTAAACCCTAGAAAATTCTCCTCCACCACTCTAATCCTAATTCCTCCACCAAAATTTTTTAAGAACACTCCTACATTCGACGAGATGACACGCAAGTCGAAGAAATCGTTCTTCCCTAATTTATTCTATAATTTTCTACATTCTATTCGAAACCCTAGAATAGTTTTAATTCTCTAAAAACTTTTGATAATTTAGGTTTAGAATCTCTTTAGGGTTTATGAATACATTTTCGAACACGACAAACCCACAATTTTTCTTTAAATCCTAACCCTAGAAAACGACAAACTAGTAAGTCGTTCGTCTGTCGGCCCTGAGTACAGTAGGACTGCCAAGCATGTGACAGTTCACATGTAAACAAGGACTGCCAGAGTCCTGGTAGTCCTCTTTCAATATAGGACTGCCAGGACTGTGGCAGTCCTTGTTTCTATGACTGATCACAGAACATTATATCTAGGACTGCCACACCCAGGGCAGTCCAACACATGTGAAGGACTGTCTTGGGTGTGGCAGTTCTAACTAAAAACGAAAATAAAATGGAAATAAAAGGATCGTGTGTATATCTTGCAGTTCTTAATCTATATTACTTAAAACGGAAATAAAATGTCCAAATTTCTAGATGTTTCTTTCCAAGCGCCATGTAGTTCGGAAAATGTATCAGTGATATTCAATGTTGCTATTTATATTTTCTTCATAAATCGTCTTCCTACTTGCTTGTGTCACTGATAATGAACCTTCTTAGAAGAATCCCTATATTCTTCAATAAAAGAAATCAAGAAACACAAACTCTTGTTATGGAGACTCTTTCTTTATTATTTATCTGAGACCTAACTTAGATAGGTTTAGGAGTTCTTTTTTCAATGAAATGAGGCGGAAATATGCAGAATTACCTTGCACATGCAGATTGCTTAATTGTAATATTTGACTAATCTAAATCTATTCAATTAGTATCCACTCCAGGTAATGAAATAATAAATAATTCAAAATTATAATGTAGTTCCTGTCTCCAATTTGTTCAGATGGCTAAAATGTTCACGTACTTGGAAATGTGTTTTGAACTGCCTCAGACTTCAACATGCAGACTTAATATTGAAATATTTGACTATGCTAGCTGTGTACTAATCACGGTGTTGGACTGTCCTGTGTGTGGCAGTCCTAAATGAATTATTCTGTGATCAAATCACAGAACATTTTAGCAAGGACTGCCACACACAGGGCAGTCCTTCACAAGTGTTGGACTGCCCTGTGTGTGGCAGTCCTAAATAAATTGTTCTGTGATTTTATCACACTTCAATTCATCTAGGACTGCCTGTCACGACCCGCACCCTGATTAGGGGCACGAGAAGCGGTTACGTCCAGCCTATGCCGCAGTATCGGCGGTAGAACGCTGTATATAGGGTCTGTAAATACTACGACTAAACAGATAAATGTACCTGTACAGTATATACACTCCGAACGGAGGAATAGAGCAATACTGCCTCAATCACATAATCAAAACTAAGGTAGAAAGCATGGAAAAAGAGATATGATAGAATAAGCAAGATCGAGTCCAGAAATATCCACAAGCCACAGCTAACACAAATCCAGAGTCTCAGAATAAATATAAGTATAAGATGCTACAACTGAAATAAACTGCTGGCTCGCAGGCCAGGCAAACCTAACTAACTAGGCTACTCCGGATGAGCGAAGTCAAGAGGCTCTACCACTAAGCCCCTGTCTAGGTCAAGTCCATCAGACTCTATCCCGTAGTAAGTCGGGCAATCAGCCTCTAAGTCATCTGTAAAATTTTGTCAACGTATCCTGTCAGGAAAATGAGCAAGTACAAACACTAACAGCAGTTCCATGTGAATTGACAAAAGCTATAAGAGACAGTATAATGAAATACAAGACAAAATCAACTGGAAATATATATATCATGATGTGAATACTGTAAAGGACGATAATGTCTATGTATATATAGGATGACTTGGGAACTATTCGGAAGCCGAGTTACAACCCTTAAACCAAACAAGGACCGGGGTTGTAACCCTTCTCCCGAACAGAACTTAGTCACCCTAAGATAATAAATATAAAAGGTGCCTTGAATTATTAGTGCGTCATGTGATCGGCTTGGGAAAGGCTTTCCATCTGACCGACTATGAACCATGAATACAATAGAAACGATAAGGCCGGTCACCATGGAAAGCTATGAACCGTAGGGTAAGGCTTTACCCGTCGTGAGGTGAGGGTATAGCTATGAACCATGAGTACCATAGAACCATGTGGGAATTGATCACACAACCACTAATAACTCCCCCATCCCCGAATAGTACAATGGATCTGGACATGACACGTTATGACACGGGATTCCATAAGAGGGTAGCAAGTCCCCTTTTGAAATCGGTGTCTATACCAATACACTGAAACAAGACAGAACATGTATCAATATACCATGAAACTCTAGGAACAACATCCCATGTCATGATCCAACATATACTAGTCCGTGTACTGCCGTGACTGGAAATCGAGTATAACACTACAACTGAATCGGATATAGCAGATATCAAGACAATGAAAACTATCAATGAATGTACTCGCCTGTGGTCCTGAGCTGATAGGGTGAACAGACGCTCAGAGTGATCACAGACCTAAAATAAGATACTATGAATCAAACAGGGCTAAATACTGAAAAAAAAACTAATATAAGCCATGAATGCAAGTCTAAGTCAAAATTAGGTCAATCTAGGTCAGACTGAGTCACACTAGGTCATACTGGCTCATACTAGGTCATATTAGGTCACTGAAAGTCAATCCAAGTCAAACTAGGTCGATCGGGATCAACGGTTGACTTACAGTTGACTTTTGGTCAAAAAGTCAACTCTGGTCAACTCTGGTCAACTCTAGGTCAACTCTAGGTCAATTTTAGGTCAAACTAGTCTAATGTTGACCAACTGTTGACTTTCAGTCAACTGGTCAACTCTGGGTTGGTTTTGGTCAAATCGGATCGCTTAAAGGCTAAGTTTGACCTTCGGTTGACTTTTGTTGACTTTTGGTCAAAACGGTCAACCGACGTCAAAACTAGTCTTAGAGTACCATATTTGATCATTACCAACCACGGGGATCAAGTTCTAACACCATCTTAGGCTTCTAACACAAGTATCCTATTCCTAGGCAAAACTAGGATTTACCCTTCTAAGGTAAATCCCGATACCTTGCCAAAAACTAATGAAACCTTGCAAATACCCATGGAACTAGCCTAGACTCCTTAGGGTAGTTAGATATCAACCTATCTAAGGCTTACCTACCAAGAAAATTGGGTATCCTAAGTATCTAGGTCATGTTAGGATACGGGGTATAGGTTTACCCTATTACCCTATTCTACGTCATGAATCTACCCTTCTATCTACCACACTCACCCCACCACTCATACACAACACTCACACACAACACCTCACCCTCACATAGACCTCTCTATAAGTTTCCTAATAGGTTTCCTACTAGTTTTGCACATAGGCTAACTATAGGCTACCTCACACACTCACACAACTCACAAAACACCCTCACAACTACACACACACAAGCAACTAATTGTGGACTGTTTTTGGACAGCCCCTATCCCCTCACAAATCTGAATGAAACCTGGGAGCACTCTCCCCCCCTCCTAAACATCACCATAATATATATATCCACTCATATAACCACATATATATACCAATATATATATATATATATATATATATATATATATATATATATATATATATATATATATATATATATATATATATATATATATATATATATATATCAATGTATATATATATATATATATCTATATATATATCACTAAATGGTATAATAAAATGGCATAAACCACCACCAAAACACCCCTCACAAATCTGGACTGAACCTGGGAGCATTTTCTCCCCCCCTCAAACATCACCACAACACCATATAATACATATAAATATATCCCTTATATAACCATATATATATATATCAATATATATATATCTAGATGCATATAACTAAATATACATCACCATTTGGCTTGCAACTTAACCAAAACTCCACCTCTACATATTCAGCCCGAAATGACAGCCCCCCCCCCCCCCCCCCCTAATTCCCATATACAACATCACAACAACACATAAATTAATCACCATATATATATATATATATATATATATATATATATATATATATATATATATATATATATATATATATATATATATATATTTTATATATATATATATATATATATATATATATATATATATATATATATATAAAATATATATATATATATATATATATATATATATATATATATATATATATATATATATATATATTTTATATATATATATATATATATATATATATAGAATGATATATATATAACTATATATATACCAAAACACATAGAAATAATATGATACAATAAGATACTCACATGAATCCTCTCTACAACATGAAAAATCTGAGATTAAATGAAGAACCACACAAAAACAATATTTAAACATCATCCATGGGTCAAAAAGGGGGCTTTTTCCTAATAGGACACAACCTACAAGTGGACACTCCTAAAAATGTCCAAATAACACAAAAATGGTCTCAAATGATGGCACCACCGTGGGAATCATCATGAAGGGTTCCTACATGATCTACATGAGAAAAGAAAGAGTTTTGGAGAAGAAATCACCTTGGTTGGAGAAGGAAAATCAATGGAGCTTCAAAAAGTAGATGGAGCCTTTGGAGAAGAAGAAGAAAATGGATGAGGATGAAATGGAAAGTGGTTTTCTCTCTCCACTCTATCCTCTCATGTTGTGGCCGGCCACATGGTGGTTTCCTCCCTATTTGTCCTATATGGATAATTACAAGTTTGCCCTCCTATGAATTAAATGGCTAAAAATTGGAAAAGGGTTGAACCGGGGGTATTTTAGTCAAACCGAAACCACTAATCTCTAACTAATTATTAACTAAAATAATGGTCTAGTCTCTAACCAAAATTTCTAACATGTGGGCCATGGTTAGCTAGTGTGTGGGCCCGCTAAGGTCAAAATACCCCGGGTCCCCGAAACAAGTCAAAACAAGTCGAAATGAATTGAAATTCGAACCCGATTCAAATAACCCCAAAATAATACAAATAATAAATAAATGATTTCAAAATAATTTTTAAAGTGGAAAATTACCAAAATACCCCTGTTTGTGAAAACTGGGGGTGACAAATCTATCCACCTTAAAAAAATTTCGTCCTCGAAATTAAAACCAAACAATAGTAAATCTCAAATTCACAAGTCATGGCAAAAAAAAAAATCTCAAAAATCAAAGCAGGAACTAAATGACTAAATTTATAAAATTTTAAAATTTCTCACAAATTTAAGTCTATCCACCTTAAAAAGAATCATTCAAAAACTTAAAACGAAACAACACAAAAATTTCAAGCAATTTGATAATCATATGCGTCTGTCCAATAATCATGATACTCAGAATCTCCGTCATGCCAGTGAGCAAGGCTACGATAATCACAGAGTCCTCAACTACGGTACATACCTCTAGAATCATGGTATTTAAAATTTTCGCATTGTCGCTAGCTTGGCAGCGAAAACCTTAAATTTCCACACCCTAGAAATACGTCCATAGTCCGACTATATGTCCTCACTCTGCCTGCTAGCATGACCCTAGAGGATTCTAAAATCTCATAATCGAGGCGACCTAGCCCATACGACTTATCTCAGAAAAATCACATCACAAGAACAACTTTCATCAAACAGACAAGGAACAGATGGAATCGAATTTCAAACAGTTATTAAGGAAGCAAATGCGAAAATGAGATAGAAAGATCGGAACCTGCACTCTGCTCTGCTACTGCCTGAGTGGGCTCAACTGCCATGGTGAAAGCATGCCCCTGCTGGCCTCCTCTAGCCTGCTGAACTCTGCCCTGGCCTGTCTGGCTAGCTGCACGGATAGCACAGTCCCTCACCTGGTGGTCTGGAGCTCCACAGAATAAACAGACTCCCAGCTTCATCCTACAAGCTTTCAGGGTGTGCCCCATCTTCTTGCAGAAGGTACACTGGACATCCTGCCTCCGGCCCTGTCCCTGGTGCTGCTGGGCACGCACCGGTGCCTACTGGATCTGCAACTGAGGCTGATGCTGCTGGAACTGCCTCTGCTGGAAATGTGGGCGCTTCGCTGGCCCTGCACTCGAACTGGATCCCAAAGCGTCACTGCTCCTCTTCGGCTTGAGGCCGAAGTCCTCCTCAGCAATCTGAGCCTCCATCAAGATCTGCTCAAATGTCGCGTCTCGTCGCCCAGATGTGCGAGTGCGCACTGCATGGATGAGACCCCTCCTGAACTTTCGGGCCTTGCACCCCTCATCCTGAATCAGACTGGGTGCAAACCTGCTCAGGCGGAAAAACTCTGCTGCGTACTCGTCGACCGACGAGCTCCCCTGCTCCAGACTGGCAAACTGCCCCTCTAAAGCTGACACGGCTACGTCCGGGTAGAACTTCTCCTTAAAGAGTTTCCTGAAGTCCTCCCAAGACAATCCCCTCACTGACGTACGCGGATCCGTACGGTACCACGTCAGCGCTATATCGAAGAACTGGCTCGCTGCAGAAGTCACCCACAGAGCTCTCGGAACCTCTGCCAACTCCAGACTCCGCTGGACATCCTCTAGCCAGTCATCCGCATATAGGATACCCTCGGTACCCCTGAAATCTCGCGGGTTCATCTTCCGGAAGTCGAGATGTGTACCGGGCCTCCCCTGGCCCTGCTGCTGTACTGGTGCTCCCTCAGCTGTAGTCGGTGCACCCCTCTCCACTGCTGCCATGGCTAACTGGTGCGAGTTCTCCATGGTCTGTCTCAGCACCTCTGTCTGGCGCTGCTGCGTCTGTAACATCTGCAGCAGGAGGGCCATCATCCCCTGGGTGTCTGCCGGTAGCTGAGGCGGCGGTAGAAGAATGTCTGGAATGACCATGGACAGTCTCGCTGCTGGAGGTGGAAGACCTCCTGAAACCGTCGCTGCCGGTGCTCCCGCCGGTAGGGCAGGAACTGATGTGGCTGCTCCCTGAACTGCAGCTCCCCCAGCTGGAGGTGGAAGACCTCCGGAAACTGCCTCTGCTACTCCTGCCTGAAGGGCAGGGACTGTGGCTACTGCTCTCTCGACTGCTACTCCCGTAGCCGGAGGTGGAGGACCTCCCTGATCTGACCTCTCTGGAACTGCACTAGGACCCGCTGCTTGAGAACGAGTGACTGTCATCCTGAAGATGAATTGAACCCAAGAGATCAATATGGCACATGATAGGAATATCAAGACGGACAATTAAATTCAATGCAAAAGAATTTGTTATGGTAATCAAAAGATCAGAGATTTTTCCTAAAATGTGATTGAGTAACTCCTATCATACCCTAGTCCTATATCCTAATCGCAGGCTCGTAATTAGCACTCTAAGTCGAGCACCATTACGAGTTCGCACTAGTTGCGACACTGACCTGCATGGGCTACCACAAAAACGTGTCACGACCCGCACCCTGATTAGGGGTACGAGAAGCGGTTACGTCCAGCCTACGCCGCAGTATCGGCGGTAAAACGCTGTATATAGGGTCTGTAAATACTACGACTAAACAGATAAATGTACCTGTACAGTATATACACTCCGAACGGAGGAATAGAGCAATACTGCCTCAATCACATAATCAAAACTAAGGTAGAAAGCATGGAAAAGAGATATGATAGAACAAGCAAGATCGAGTCCAAAAATATCCACAAGCCACAGCTAACACAAATCCAGAGTCTCAGAATAAATATAAGTATAAGATGCTACAACTGAAATAAACTGCTGGCTCGCAGGCCAGGCAAACCTAACTAACTAGGCTACTCCGAATGAGCGAAGTCAAGAGGCTCTACCACTAAGCCCCTGTCTAGGTCAAGTCCATCAGACTCTATCCCGTAGTAAGTCGGGCAATCAGCCTCTAAGTCATCTGTAAAATTTTGTCAACGTATCCTGTCAGAAAAATGAGTAAGTACAAACACTAACAGCAGTTCCATGTGAATTGACAAAAGCTATAAGAGACAGTATAATGAAATACAAGACAAAATCAACTGGAAATATATATATCATGATGTGAATACTGTAAAGGACGATAATGTCTATGTATATATAGGATGACTTGGAAACTATTCGGAAGCCGAGTTACAACCCTTAAACCAAACAAGGACCGGGGTTGTAACCCTTCTCCCGAACAGAACTTAGTCACCCTAAGATAATAAATATAAAAGGTGCCTTGAATTATTAGTGCGTCATGTGATCGGCTTGGGAAAGGCTTTCCATCTGACCGACTATGAACCATGAATACAATAGAAACGATAAGGCCGATCACCATGGAAAGCTATGAACCGTAGGGTAAGGCTTTACCCGTCGTGAGGTGAGGGTATAGCTATGAACCATGAGTACCATAGAACCATGTGGGAATTGATCACACAACCACTAATAACTCCCCCATCCCCGAATAGTACAATGGATCTGGACATGACACGTTATGACACGGGATTCCATAAGAGGGTAGCAAGTCCCCTTTTGAAATCGGTGTCTATACCAATACACTGAAACAAGACAGAACATGTATCAATATACCATGAAACTCTAGGAACAACATCCCATGTCATGATCTAACATATACTAGTCCGTGTACTGCCGTGACTGGAAATCGAGTATAACACTACAACTGAATCGGATATAGCAGATATCAAGACAATGAAAACTATCAATGAATGTACTCGCCTGTGGTCCTGAGCTGATAGGGTGAACAGACGCTCAGAGTGATCACAGACCTAAAATAAGATACTATGAATCAAACAGGGCTAAATACTGAAAAAGAAAACTAATATAAGCCATGAATGCAAGTCTAAGTCAAAACTAGGTCAATCTAGGTCAGACTGAGTCACACTAGGTCATACTGGCTCATACTAGGTCATACTAGGTCACTGGAAGTCAATCCAAGTCAAACTAGGTCGATCGGGATCAACGGTTGACTTACAGTTGACTTTTGGTCAAAAAGTCAACTCTGGTCAACTCTGGTCAACTCTAGGTCAACTTTAGGTCAAACTAGTCTAATGTTGACCAACTGTTGACTTTCAGTCAACTGGTCAACTCTGGGTTGGTTTCGGTCAAATCGGGTCGCTTAAAGGCTAAGTTTGACCTTCGGTTGACTTTTGTTGACTTTTGGTCAAAACGGTCAACCGACGTCAAAACTAGTCTTAGAGTACCATATTTGATCATTACCAACCACGGGGATCAAGTTCTAACACCATCTTAGGCTTCTAACACAAGTATCCTATTCCTAGGCAAAACTAGGATTTACCCTTCTAAGGTAAATCCCGATACCTTGCCAAAAACCAATGAAACCTTGCAAATACCCATGGAACTAGCCTAGACTCCTTAGGGTAGTTAGATATCAACCTATCTAAGGCTTACCTACCAAGAAAATTGGGTATCCTAAGTATCTAGGTCATGTTAGGATACGGGGTATAGGTTTACCCTATTACCCTATTCTACGTCATGAATCTACCCTTCTATCTACCACACTCACCCCACCACTCATACACAACACTCACACACAACACCTCACCCTCACATAGACCTCTCTATAAGTTTCCTAATAGGTTTCCTACTAGTTTTGCACATAGGCTAACTATAGGCTACCTCACACACTCACACAACTCACAAAACACCCTCACAACTACACACACACAAGCAACTAATTGTGGACTGTTTTTGGACAGCCCCTATCCCCTCACAAATCTGAATGAAACCTGGGGCTCCCCCCTCCTAAACATCACCATAATATATATATCCACCTATACATATATACACTATATATATATATATATATATATATATATATATATATATATATATATATATATATATATATATATATATATATATATATATATATATATATATCACTAAATGGTATAAAAAATGGCATAAAACCACCACCAAAACACCCCTCACAAATCTGGACTGAACCTGGGAGCATTTTCTCCCCCCCCCCCCCCACCCCCCCCCCCCCATATAATACATATAAATATACCCCTTATATAACCATATATATATATATATATATATATCAATATATATATATCTAGATGCATATAACTAATTATACATCACCATTTGGCTTGCAACTTAACCAAAACTCCACCTCTACATATTCAGCCCGAAATGACAGCCCCCCTATTCCCATATACAACATCACAACAACACATAAATTAATCACCATATATATATATATATATATATATATATATATATATATATATATATATATATATATATATATATATATAGAATGATATATATATAACTATATATATACCAAAACACATAGAAATAATATGATACAATAAGATACTCACATGAATCCTCTCTACAACATGAAAAATCTGAGATTAAATGAAGAACCACACAAAAACAATATTTAAACATCATCCATGGGTCAAAAAGGGGGCTTTTTCCTAATAGGACACAACCTACAAGTGGACACTCCTAAAAATGTCCAAAGGACACAAAAATGGTCTCAAATGATGGCACCACCATGGAAATCATCATGAAGGGTTCCTACATGATCTACATGAGAAAAGAAAGAGTTTTGGCGAAGAAATCATCTTGGTTGGAGAAGGAAAATCAATGGAGCTTCAAAAAGTAGATGGAGCCTTTGGGGAAGAAGAAGAAAATGGATGAGGATGAAATGGAAAGTGGTTTTCTCTCTCCACTCTATCCTCTCATGTTGTGGCCGGCCACATGGTGGTTTCCCCCCTATTTGTATATGGATAATTACAAGTTTGCCCTCCTATGAATTAAATGGCTAAAAATTGGAAAAGGGTTGAACCGGGGGTATTTTAGTCAAACCGAAACCACTAATCTCTAACTAATTATTAACTAAAATAATGGTCTAGTCTCTAACCAAAATTTCTAACATGTGGGCCATGGTTAGCTAGTGTGGGTCCGCTAAGGTCAAAATACCCCGGGTCCCCGAAACAAGTCAAAACAAGTCGAAATGAATTAAATTCGAACCCGATTCAAATAACCCCAAAATAATACAAATAATAAATAAATAATTTCAAATACTTTTTAAAGTGGAAAATTACCAAAATACCCCTGTTTGTGAAAACTGGGGGTGACACCTTTCTTCAAATATTTGAGCAGACTTGAAGGCATCTTTTTACTTGACGGCAGTCGTCCAAAGATAAACAGATCTGGAAATCTGAATACCTTTGGGCTTCGCTCCCGAACCCCTGAGGGGGGCGCTGCCCCCTCGACCCTGTCCGCTGACCGGGCAGCGAAACCCCCGATACGAGGCCCCGGATAGGTCGTTAGGCGGTTCAGAGAAATCTTCTTGTATAACGCCGTCTTTGGCCCATCAATATTACTCTATTGCATATGTCCTGGATTGACAAAGCTTGATCATGCTTATTGCATGTCTACAAGTATATGTTAGACAAACAGAACAATATGATATAAGCATAGCAATATGATATAGAACATTTAGGATAATGCTAATATTAGGACAATGCTAAGTTTAAGTAGTAACAAGATAGTGATTACATGATATAGTGATGTCATTATGTTAAACTTAATTGATTAGCCATATTCAAAAACATGATAATCATTGGGCTAACACGGTGGAGGAGGAGGGGGGGTGGTCGGGATGAGGCGGAGGGAGGAGGGGGAGGGGATGAGGAGGAGAGAGGAGGGGGAGGGGGTCAGGGACGGGTCGAGAAGGGAGGGGAGGGTGGCGGGGGGGAGGAGGGGGAGGGGGGGGTCGACAGGCGGGTCGCCGGCGGAGGGGGGGGGGGGGGGGGGGTGGTCGGGGTCGGGTCGCCGGCGGAGAGGGGACGGGTCGGGGTCGAGTCGCGGCGGAGGGGGGGAGGGAGGGGTTTGGGAAGGAGGGGCTGGTATGGTAGGGAAGGGTGGGGGTAGTTTAGGTAGTTTCTTTTTTTTTAAGTCTTAGCGGCCATTTTAACGGCCATTTAATGGATATGGGCCATTCTAAACA
>JANAVB010008512.1:0-17814 GCA_029216955.1 Iris pallida
TATATATATATATATATAATATATATATATTGTGTGTGTGTGTGTGTTGTTTGTGTGTGTGTGGTGTGTGTGTGTGTGTGTGTGTATACCTATGTTATATATATGTTATTTTTAAATAGATATATGTATAAATGTATATAAATATGATATAGTCCATAGTTAAGTAGTTAGCTATTATTCTCAGTTTTGAACCCTCACAACAGTCCCTTGTCGACACAAACCTCTTTTCACAAGTAAGTTAGATATATATGTGTTTTTGTGTGTGTGTGTGGTGTGTATATATATATATATATATATATATATATATATATATATATAATATATATATAAACTTGAATGAATGAAATATATCTATATGTAAGTATTTGCTTGTGGATGTAACCTAGGGAGGATTGGGACATATTAGGATTGGCCCAATGAGCCTAGATTATTCGAGTTGACTGGCAAGTTGACCAAGTTGACAAAAGTCAACTTTGGGTCAAACTTGATCCAAATCGACTCAAACGAACTTAGAATGACTTGAAAAGTTATGCTGGACCTAAAAATTAGTAAATGGACTAGTTGACTTATAGTTGACCAGTTTGACCAGAGTTGACCAGGTTTGACCAGAGTTGACCAAGGTTGACTTTGACCTAGAAGGACCTAGAATCATGTAGAATGTATTAAAGATCTTTCTTATGATATTTAAGACCTTGTTTTTACTTATGTTTATTTTAAATAGGATTACATCACTCCAGTTCAGTTTACACTTCCTCATCAGCAGCTTGGATTATCATGCGAGTACATTCTCTGACAGTTTCATACTTGTTTGAACATATTCACTTGTTGTAGACTAGTTTACTTGATGTTGGTCGATGTTATCACGGATTAGTACTATATGGATCTCTTCATGCGATGTTATCCCCTCGGATAATCGGGTTATATTGTGCTCATGTACTTTATCATGTGTATCGTCTACTCTTGTATTCGAATTGATTCATGTATACTCATGTGACATTCATGTCACTCATGATCATGTGAGCCTTTCATGTATAAACCAGTTGTTTCATAGGACTGATCCTCCAAGTGAGATACTACCTTTCATGTGCAATAACATAACCTGGATAGATCCTTGTGTACTGATTAGGGCAGGGAGAGTATTTATTTGGTTATATGATCTACACCATTATCATGTATAACTCCAAATTAGATTTAAGTCATGTATAAGCTAAGCTGTTTACCTAACCAAATATGTGCACTAAATCACGTAGTTAGTTCAGTTTTCTTATCTATATCATTGTATATCTATTTTCACTATATCATGTTCTTCTTTTTGCAGTCTCTCTACTATTTCTTTACAGCATTTCATGTATATTATTCTATAGCTGTTCATATTTTTTTTTCATGTTATGAACTGTGTGAGAGATATGTATTCGTTCTTGTCCTAACTGGACCTGTTAAAAATATTACAGATGATGAGGATTGCTGCGATACTACTATGGAGCAGGCCTAGTTGACACAGGTGACCTGGACCCTCAGGAGGATCCAGTAGTCGCTGAGGACTTGCCATTAGCTTAGTCTAGACTTATCTTATTATCTAGCTTTATGAGACATTTGAGATTGTATTGAGATATTGTTTATGATGTGGTTTACACCGAGACCTATTATTCATATTTGTGATTCTCTGTTGAGATTATCTTTTCTTCTTTTCTATCTTATATATTGTGATTAAGTTATTCCTTATATGTTGTTCTCATTCGGAGCATATTCCATTATGTTAGATGTTGTGGACCTATGACAGCGTTCTACCGCTGACACTGCGGCATAGGCTGGACGTACCACTTCTCGTGATACACTGGGTGCGAGTCGTGACACGTTTTTAGTGTGGCCCATAGAGGTCCGAATTCGTAATAGTGCGATGTCGTGGTAGTACAGCGACTTAGTTTGTACTACTACGAGCCTGCTATAAAGTATAGGAAGTAAATGTTAGAATAGGAGGATACTCAATCACTGTTAATTCCTTGAGAGATTCCTGGGACGACCCTTGAGAATCTTATTTTAACTTCTATTTAAAATCTTTTCCCTTGATTTGATTCAACCATTACTCCTTTGGTTCACCCATTACTCCTTGTTATTGAATTTAATTTTGATGGATTCATTGTTGAATTTTGAATCTTGATGATTAGTCGTTAACTTTGAGTTTGTATTTAAATATATATATATATATATATATTTTCTTTACTTTAATTTTGGAATTTAGGGTATAACCTGATAACATACTTGATAAGGACAGTGAGAAGGTAAATGTCTACTTTATTTGTGGAGTTAGAATTTATCGCAGTCATACTGGCTAGCATGACAAGGACGTAGAGCCTCATTTAGATATACTTATCCTAGTTATGGAATCTAAATTTTCTTGCAGCCATACCGGTTGGTGTGGTAAGAATTCTAAATAACATGATGTAACTCCTCTTCCCGGATCTTCGAAAAATTTATTTTATATTTTAAGGTTAGTTTTTGTCGAGACTTTGCAAAAGGATTTTTGTGATTATTTATGTTATTTAAAAAATAACTAAAATCTTTGATTAAAAATATTTAATTTGAATTACAAAATTTGGATAGATAATTTTTTAATAATAAAAGATTTTTATCAGAGTATTTTCAAATTTAGTTTTGAATTTATAAAATATATTTTATTGATTGATAATATTGTTGTATTTAAAATTACTAGGGTGATTATTAATTAATTTTAGATAATATTAAATGTCATTTAATTACTGTAGTAATTAATTATTTACGGATTTAACGTATATGATTTAAATTATCGATAGTATCGAATTTATTTTTGAATATTTTGTGATAATCAATTATTCGATTTTGAATTGAGTTCATATGTTTTAAATTTGATAAGTACTGAATATTATTACCATAATCAAATATTGGATTCGAATTTTAACTCATGAAGTTTTAAAACTATTTGATTTGTGGTTAGGCATCTTTGAACTAGTATCCTAGTTGATAATTGAGTGATTATTTAAACTAATCTTGATATAATCCTTCTTAAACAAATTCTCATTCTGGAGTTAGTATATCTCTCTCTCCCTCTTTCGTACAATTCCCTCCCTCTCAAATCCATCGACTCCACCACAGTTTTCGGCCACCTCCCCAACCATGTCAGCCACACACACAAGCACCCCGGCCGCTAATGTCGGAACACGCCAGCGCTCATCTTTTTCTCCCTGACAATCGATGTTGGCTACAGCACCCAACCGTATCCATCATCATCACAACCGGCCGCCCCATCTCTGTCGACAGCAGCACCCCTACTGTCACAGTAGCGCCCCCAAATTTCCCTACCTTTCTCCACCGTTCACCGACCGGCAAAACCACCGCTCCAGCAAAACCCAATTCCACATCAAAACCAAAGAAATCAAAACCCCGATCTACCAGACGACGATCTCCGTCGAGCCCCGTGCCGACCCCATGCCACCACGCATCGTCGGCGGCTTCTCCATCTCGACCGCGGCAACGTCGAGTCAGCGTACGCGCCAGCGTCGACGAACCCTTCCAGCCCGCACGCCTCCACGTTCACTACGGCCCGAGCCTTTTCCGGCGAGTCTTCATCCCTAAAGAAGTCGCCACCATCCGCGGGGTGTGGTCGTGCGCCTCCCTCCGCCGATGAGCCAACGACATCGCTTCTCGAGCGCTTACCTGCGGATCTGTCGCCCCGACGGGGAACCCCTCGACCGGAGCCGCACTCCTCGCTGGACCGCCCCTCGACCTCCTCCATCGCACCAGAGGCCACCGCCTGAGGATTACGCCGACCACTTCCCGGTACCGAGCGCCAACTTCGCCGTTCCTGCTCCGACCTGCAAGCGCCAGGGATTCCGCCGCACATAGCTGCGTCCGCCGAACCATCCTCCACGACCGTCAGTGAAAGCTCCTCCGTTCGCGTCGACGCCGCCCGCCGCCACTAGATCCGGACTCCCTTCGTCGCCTCGTTGACCCCGGACTGCCGTGCGGGTCCAGCTGCGCCCGGATCTGCTTTCCCTCGAAGCAACGACGAAGATGGAGTCCTGAGCCGCCCGCTGTGACCGCCACCACTCCTCCACTTCGGCACCACCCCAGCGCCGGCCGACCTCTCAGCCCTTTCCGGCCGACGATCTCCGATGAGCACCCTTCTCTTGCTCTCCCTCTTTTAAGTTTCCTCATTCTCTCTCCTTCATGCCTCTAAACTTAATTCTCTCTCTGTCACTTCTCACCACTCACATCTATATGACAGCATCAGTAGAGAAAGTAAGAGAGAAATGGGTTTTGTATTCTACTATTTTATAGTATATTAATTAGCACTCTATTTGTATACTCATCGGTATATACATTGTTATAATTATTATCATTATTTTATTACTATTATTTATGATTAGTGGTATTATTCCTATTATGGTTATTAATATTATTATTAGTTATTTTAAGATATATAAATAGTATTTTCTAAAATAGAGTTAGGAGTATTTTCTAAAATTATGTTTTGACAATTAAGATTTTAACACATTTATTTACAATATTATTTCTAAGTAGCTATATACAGGCGTTCTAGTATGTTATAGATACGTATGTGTACTGCTGCATTTTACCTACCTTAGTAATATGTATAAACACCGTATTTGTTAAAATATTATATATTAAATAGTTTTCTACAAAATTATATTGTAGCCACATAATGTATGGGGCTTGGGAGAAATGGTTTTAGCTTAGGCCTTGATACTAGATATCCCATTAGTTTGGTTATATATGTATAAATGTTTTTATCTAAATAAATTTTAGTATCATTTTTGTTTCAAAATATGTTAAATATATTGCTAAAATAGATACTAATATTTTTTCCAAATAAATAAATATATTTTCTAAACTAATTAATTTTGAGTATCAAAAACTATTTTCTAAATAATATTTGGCTAATGTAATTATTAGATTTTATTTTAAATTCCTACCTAGCTACAAATATTTTCCTAATAAATAAATGTACTTTCGGTTATGAGATTAATCCAATTCCTTCTATTAAAGATAGTCATTTTGATCGCGACTAATCGTATTCCCCATCTCTTTTCTAAACCCGAACTTCTTCATGCCTAAACCAGCAAATGGACTAATCTGGACCCAACATGATTATTGGTTTCACCAGCTAAGGACCCCAGACAAGTACACTTTCTGATTGCTTTTTGATTCATAGTAGTCTATACATTTCATGTTTATACATATGTCTTGCTGCTTGTTGACACGCTCGTCACACGGAGTAGTCGGGAGGGAAAATATCTTAGTAGACATGTGAACTACCCAGAACTATCCCACGTGTCTTTCGTGGAGAATAGCAGCTGCACACGACACGTGCAGGGTACCGAATTTACCCCCTAGCCGTTCACATGTCGAAACTGATATTTCAAATCACATAGATAGTTGTATTTTATTTATTTTTCTTGTCTTCTTCACCACCTGCCATGTCATCAGTTACTTTCTAGTTTACATCTCTCATATGTTATATTCATGTCTTGTTAATTCTATTGTGTTTTTGCATTGCCGTCGGCTTGTGTGCTTGTTCCATTCCTAACTGGAAACTAACATTTTTTAGGTTAGCTGTGGCTTCTCTTAGCATTGGAAGATACGGGTGTACTTGTAGGCCAAAATATAGACTTTAGATAGATGTTGTAGCCATTTCAAATATGTGTAAGAATTTTGTATTTTCTTTCAGATATATATCTTATAATTGATGTAATAAATCTTAGAAATGTGAATGAGCAATAAATGCATATTTTGTGATTTTGAGCATCATGGCCGTGACAACATTCTACCGCCAACTCTACGGCGTAGGCTGGCTTGGACACGTCTCGTATCCGAAAAAGCGGGTACGGATCGTGACAAGTTTTTGTGGTGGCCCATACAGGTCTGTTTTTATAATTTGTGCGAACTCGTGGTAGTACCATATTAGTCGTACTACTGC
Organism: Iris pallida; assembly: GCA_029216955.1. Lineage (NCBI taxonomy): Eukaryota > Viridiplantae > Streptophyta > Magnoliopsida > Asparagales > Iridaceae > Iris > Iris pallida. The sequence goes on from JANAVB010008512.1 coordinate 5,975, forward strand.
GAGCCTACGATTAGGAAATGCTCATTCACAACTAGGAGTAAATCAATTTTAAGAATATGGTTAGGACTAGGAGTCCCTAGTTTAATTTGACAGTTGGGTAGTTAAGGTTGCTACATAGACCTCATCAAATTCTAAACCCTACCAGATGATTTTTATAGGAAGATGCACTATGGTATTCTGATTCGATAGTATTTCTAAAGTAGGCAGATTCCTAACCCTTCTTTTCGAAACTTTGGAAAGTATACTTTTATTGATTTATTTGAATTAAAATGTGATTTTTAGATTTTTATAAATATTTATTATAGAAGGCCTTAGTCACGGTTAAGTTTTGGAGCGCAAGATAACCAAGAATTTTGCCACTAAGAGTGTGGTCGAGTGCTTCGACTAGTGTTCTAGTCATGGTAGAGAAAGCCGAGTTATAGGTGTGCACTAACTAAGAAAACCAGGCCAAATCGTGACATAACCTTAGGAATAATTTAATTACTTATTATTAAGATTATTGGCTTTTAGAAGACCTGTTCCAAACTAGCCGAACCCAACCCAAGTCATGGTAGTCATGTAGTGCGACCAACGTCGTCCATGTAGATATATAGATGTATATATATTGGTAGTCCATTTCTAGTATTGTGAATAATTTCTATAAATTTGATAAGGAATATAATATATGTATTATTGTTAATTAAATTTATATTTTACTTGGAAATAGGGTAACCTTCTCTTAGAATGATATTTAGGATTTTTGGGATTTACTTAGACTATGCATATATAATTATGTATAAAAATATTTATAATAGGTAGACATAGTGCTGTATATATATTTCTTTTCCTCGATCTTGAATATTAGAGAAATATGAATTTAAGTTTATATTTCTTTTGCCTTCGGTCCTTTTCTTTCTGATTTTATCATTTGTACAACTTTATCTTATGTCTTCTCTAAACATCGCCATATCGTGAGTTTGTATCACCTATATTTTCTTGGACCCAAGGGATATATTTTTTTTAAATAATTTCTCACTCAATTGTCTATACCTTAGTCTTAAGTTAAGTTTTTGGATTCAAGAGTTATCCTTGCTAACTAATTATTTTTTTTTCAAGAGTTGATATTCATTCTGGATGGATAGATACTTACACCCTCTTAGAACTTGTTTGAAATTCTAGAACCTCCTTTGAAATTTCATAAGGTATAGTTAAAAGAATGCTCTTGACTTGCGATGGCAAGACAGCAACGCATTGACGCCACTTATTTGAATTATCGAGACTATGGGTTCAATGCAGCCAGCAGTGCACTGGCGTGGCATGTCCCCCAAGTTAAAATAATTTCAAGTTAGTGTGAGTTATCGAATGTCATTCAAGCTATAGCTTAGTTGTCCTATTTCTTCTTGAATTATTATGTCAAGATTGGATAGAGTTGATAGGGTATTCATTAACGTATCCTCATTTGAGTCGTGGAACCAAGAGTTTATTGCAGCTAGCTGTACACTGGCGAGGCATAATTCTCGATAAAATGACTTCAGATATGTTTACGATATTCGAATACCATATAGGCTACGTCTTTTATTGGCATACGATTATAAAGTTTCTAAATTGATTTGTGCATTATTCCTAGTTACCAACTTCTCCATAAACTGATTGTTCTTTTCCTCCATATCTTCCTATTTTTGAATCGTCATCTTTTAAACCTAATTTGATTTTCTTCCACTAGATTCATAATCACCCTAGATTACGTTTCTATGGTTATGCTTACCCAATCGATCGTGCTAGAATGGTTTCGATTTGGACCATCCTTAACGACCTTTAGATCACGACTAGACTATTCGATTTTATTTCAATCGTGCCAATTCGCATGTTATCCTAGAATTCGATCTATAATCGTGCCTAAATAATTTTTCTTAACTATTTGTTCGTACCACAATGATTTCAATTTTGATCGATCTTGAACAATTTTTGTTCATGACTAAATCATAATCATGCCTACATTTTTAACAAAATTTTTTTTATTCTACCGTGATCATGACTATTGTGATCTTGTTCATGCTCATGCCATCTTCCAACTTTGATCATTCTTAAAACATTTTTGGTCGTTGACTAGACCATTTTTGACCGAAGGTGGATCTAACCAAATCATAAATTTTTTTTGTCTATTATTTTATTTTGATCATATCCATGATTGCGCATGACTAAATTGATCAGAAACTGTATCATTCTCTTGGTTATATCAATTGACGTTCTTATTCATATTGATTGAAATTTCGTTACTAGATTATATTCGTAGTTGCACAAATCGTTGTCCTTTGAAATTTTTAGGATGAAACATTTTAAGGTGGGTAGATAGTAAAGCCCACTCCCCGAGGTTTTGAAATGTTGCCTTGGAAAATAAATTTTCTAATCTATCATTGATGTTTTTGAAATGAAATGAGCTTGGCCAAAAATCTTCTTTTAAATATATTTAAAATTACAGAGATCGACTTTTAAGAAGTGTAGATCATTATCAAATATTTCTACGATAATAATTTATAAAATATTTTGATGTTATTAAATATTACTTAAAATCCGTATAGTGACAGATTATTAGATGAGTTTTACTATGTTTTGTTTAGGTCTATGCAAATGTATTTCAGAAGTTAATTGATGACATTTAGTGTCCATTTAAGGTTATTTATCAAATATTATATTTAGATTTGATTGAAAGTATTTTTAAACATAATCAATGAAACCTAAGATTATTTTAAATTATTTTCGGTTATTCTTGATTTATGGAGTAATTTTTATTATTAAATATTGGAAAGATTTGATCAACCAAGTCCATCTATCCTGGTGGTCCTTAAATTTGAGGACAAATTTATTTCTAAGGTGGGTAGATTGTAACTCCTCTTCCCGGATCTTTGAGAAATTTATTTTATATTTTAAGGTTCATTTTTGTCGAGACTTTGCAAAAGGATTTTTGTGATTATTTATGTTATTTAAAAAAATAACTAGAATCTTTGATAAAAATATTTAATTTGAATTACAAAATTTGGTTAGATAATTTTTTAATAATAAAAGATTTTTATCAGAGTATTTTCAGATTTAGTTTTGAATTTATAAATATATTTTATTGATTGATTATTGTTGTATTTAAAATTACTAGGGTGATTATTAATTTGATTTTAGATAATATTAAATGTCATTTAATTACTGTAGTAATTAATTATTTACGGATTTAACGTATATATGATTTAAATTATCGATAGTATCGAATTTATTTTGAACATTTTTGATAATCAATTATTCGATTTCGAATTGAATTCATATGGTTTAAATTTGATAAGTACTGAATATTATTTCCATAATCAAATATTGGATTCGAATTTTAACTCATGAAGTTTTAAAACTATTTGATTTGTGGATTAGCCATTTTTGAACTAGTATCCTAGTGGATAATTGAGTGATTATTTAAACTAATCTTGATATAATCCTTCTTAAACAAATTCTCATTCTAGAGTTAGTATCTCCCTCTCCCTCTTTCGTCTCCATAATCATCCGTGCAATTCCTTCCCTCTCAAATCCATCGACTCCACCATAGTTTTCGGCCACCTCCCCAACCATGTCAGCCACACACAAGCACCCCGGCCGCCAATGTCGGAACATGCCAGCGCTCATCTTTTCCTTCATGACAATCGATCTTGGCTACAGCACCCAACCGTATCCATCATCATCACAACCGGCCCCCGTCTGTCGACAGCAGCACCCCTACTGTCACAGTAGCGTCCCCAAATTTCCTACCTTCCTCCACCGTTCACCGACCGGCAAAACCACTGCTCCAGCAAAACCTAATCTGCCACCACAATTCCATATCAAAACCAAAGAAATCAAAACCCCGATCTACCAGACGACGATCTCCGTCGAGCCCCGTGCCGACCCCATGCCACCACGCATCGCCGGCGGCTTCTCCATCTCGACCGCGGCAACGTCGAGTCGGCGTACGCGCCAGCGCCAGCACCAGCGCCGACGCACCCTTCAAGCCCGCACGCCTGCACGTTCACTACGACCCGGCCCTTTTCCGGCGAGTCTGCATCGCTGGAGAAGTCACCGCCATCAGCGGGGTTTGGTCGCGCGCCTCCCTCCGCCGATGAGCCAACGACAGCGCTTCCCGAGCGCTTCCCTGCGGATCCGCCGCCCCGGCGGGGAACCCCTCGACCGGAGCCGCACTCCCCGCTAGACCGCCCCTCGACCTCCTCCATCGCACCAGAGGCCATTGCCCCAGGATTACGCCGACCGCTTCCCGGCGCCGAGCGCCGACTTTGCCGCGCCTGCTCCGACCCACAAGCGCCGAGGATTCCGCCGCACATGGCTGTGTCCGTCGAACCATCCTCCGCGATCGTCGGTGACAGCTTCTCCGGCCGCGTCGACGCCGTCCGCCGCCTCCAGATCCGGACTCCCTTCGTCGCCTCATTGACCCCGGACTGCCGTGCGGGTCCAACTGCGCCCAGATCTGCTTTCCCGCGAAGCAACGACGAAGCCGGAGTCCCGAGCCGTCCGCCGTGACCGCCACCTCTCCTCCACTTCGGCACCGCCCTAGCGCCGGCCGACCTCTCCGCCCTTCCCGGCCGACGATCTCCGGTGAGCACCCTTCTCTTGCTCTCCCTCTTTTTAGTTTCCTCATTCTCCCTCCTTCATCCCTCTAAACTTAATTCTCCCTCTGTCACTTCTCACCACTCACGTGTATATGACAGCATCAGTAGAGAAAGTAAGACAGAAATGGGTTTTGTATTCTACTATTTTATAGTATATTAATTAGCACTCTATATGTATACTCATCGGTATATACATTGTTATAATTATTATCATTATTTTATTACTGTTATTTATGATTAGTGGTATTATTCCTATTATGGTTATTAATATTATTAGTTATTTTGAGATATATAAATAGTATTTTCTAAAATAGAGTTAGGAGATTTTCTAAAATTAAGTTTTGACAATTAAGATTTTAACACATTTATTTACAATATTATTTCTAAGTAGCTATATACAGGTGTACTAGTATGTTATAGATACGTATGTGTACTGCTGCATTTTACCTACCTTAATAATATGTATAAACACCGTATTTGTTAAAATATATATATTAAATAGTTTTCTACAAAATTATATTGTAGCCACATAAATGTATGGGGCTTGGGAGAAATTGTTTTAGGTTGGGCCTTGATACTAGATATCCCATTAGTTTGGTTATATATGTATAAATGTTTTATCTAAATAAATTTTAGTGTCATTTATGTTTGAAATATGTTAAATATATTGCTAAAATAGATACCAATATTTTTTCCAAATAAATAAATATATTTTCTAAACTAATAAATTTCGAGTATCAAAAACTATTTTCTAAATAATATTTGGCTAAATGTAATTATTAGATTTTATTTTAAATTCCTACCTAGCTACAAATATTTTCCTAATAAATAAATGTATTTTCGGTTATGAGATTAATCCAATTCGTTTTATTAAAGATAGTCATTTTGATCGCGACTAATCATATTTCCCATCTCTTTTCTAAACATGAACTTCTTCATGCCTGAACCAGCAAATGGACTAATCTGGACCCAACAAGATTATTGGTTTCACCAGCTAAGGACCCCAGTCAAGTACACTTTCTGATTGTTTTTCGATTCATAGTAGTCTATACATTTCATGTTTATACATATGTCTTGCTGTGTTGACACGCTCGTCACACGGAGTAGTTGGGAGGGGAAATATCTTAGTAGACATGTGGACTACCCAGAACTATCCCTCGTGTCTTTCTTGGAGAATAGCAGCTACACACGACACGTGCAGGGTGCCGGATTTACCCCCTAGCCGTTCACATGTCGAAACTGATATTACAAGTCACATAGATTTGTATTTTATTTGTTTTCCTTGTCTTCTTCACCATCTGCCATGTCATTAGTTACTTTCTAGTTTACATCTCTCATATGTTATATTCATGTCTTGTTAATTCTATTGTGTTTTTGCATTGCCGTCGGCTTGTGTGCTTGTTCTATTCCTGACTGGAAACCAACATTTTTAGGTTAGCTGTGGCTTCTCTTAGCATTGGAAGATGCGGGCTACTTGCAGGCCAAAACATAGACTTTAAATAGATGTTGTAGCCATTTCAAATATGTGTAAGAATTTTGTATTTTTTTTCAGATATAAATCTTGTAATTGTTGTAATAATTCTTAGAAATGTGAATGAACAATCAATGCATATTTTGTGATTTTGAGCATCATGGCCGTGACAGCGTTCTACCGCCGACTCTGGGCGTAGGCTGGCTTGGACACGTCTCGTATCCAAAAAGCGGGTACGGATCGTGACACATGATTATAGGGTGTATACCTTAGTTACGGTCTATTGTTTATTGCAGCTATGCTTACTGGCATGGCAAAATTCTAATAACATGATTCCAGGAAGACGTGTATAGTTATCAGATTATATCTTAAAATTGGTTCATTCCTCTTGAACAGATGAGCAAGAACAGATTTTATCATTATTTTTTTCTTGCCATTATTTCTTGTATTACCATTTTTTCCTCATGTTAGTTAACTCTGTCCCAATTACATCAATCACCTATCTCGTATCTAATTCTGTCATCTATACTTTGAAACCTTTGAATCTCCATACCTTTTTACCTTGGAAAGGTCGAGAAAGTAACGTAAATCATCTAGCTCGGAAAGGACGTAATTTTTTAACATATGGTAATCTTGGTAGGAATCTAAATGTTGGTCTTTGATATAGAATTTTGAGACAGAGATGTGGTAAAAAGTGAGAATGAAATCAATAGATTTATATTATCAATTTAGGAACAATCACATTTAGAGAAATATTTTGGGTATGAATAATTCATAGATGTATTCCTAACTGACGAGGATATTCGAGGTCGACATAGTTTGCGGACTTGGATAATTTTTGGTTATTGATTCTTGAGACGTTTTACTTTAAGGCTATGATGTTAAGTTTAGGGATTTAGTAATGGAGAAGAGATTTTAACTGTATTCGATGGCAATACGAAATTGAATAAGATATTGCAAGAAAATGGTTAAGAACAGAAAGAAAACAAGGATTTTGAGAAAAAATATAGAGATTTTTGAGAAAATTTTATTTTAAGGAGAATAATATTTGAGGGTGTACATTGAAGGAAATATGAAGGTGATTTTATAATGAAGAATAAGTTTTGCAAGGCCTAGTAGTTTTAGATTGAATAACATGAGAAGAGTAATTTGAACAAGTTCAAGGATTTCATAAAACTTGATTTAGAGGTTTCGGATCTAATTTAAGACAAGGTGGAAGAATTTGGATTTAAAATGATTAAGTGGTTAGAATTGAGTGCTAATAATAAAAGGGTATGCTTCATGAGTAGTGTTTTGGAATTTAGGAATTGAGCCTATGATGATCATGACAAGGTCCAATCTTCATAACGAAAGGGTATAAATTCTTGGTGGTAGTCATATAAAGGTTGATTTTCATATTTGGACTTATGAGATAAAGGTATGATTGGCAAATGATGATTAGATAAGCTTGATGGTATCTGAGAGAGATGATTAACTTGACTTCCTTATGAAACCTTGTCTTTTGTTTTCCTTATCAAAGAGAAAATTGACTTATTCCATATCTTTGAATTATCCTTTAAAAGTTTTCAATATCATTGAATCCTAACCCCCTTGATCACGACCAATCGACTTTGGTCATCTTTCTTATCATATTAATACCCTGGGTCGTACTCAATTGAATTAAATTTAATTGTGACCTAGATCTCCATCCTTGGATGCTCATGCTCAGACTTCGATGACCTTGTTTCCCATCTTGACCAAATCTTGATTTACCCAGAGATTGATATACTTAGATCGTGTCGAGACTAAATTTCTTATATATATATATATCGTGATTGGATTTTAATGCTATTGACAGTCGTGCTTTAAACTTTCAATTTTGATCACCTTTAGAATAGTAACGCTTTATAGTTAATTTGCAGTTGTTTTTTATAATTACCAGTTTTCATATAGGATGATAGACTGCCTTACAGCCCGATGATTTATTATTTTTCTTATCTTTTCCAGTATGGCACCCATGACTAGAGTTTGTCCCCAGTGCACAGCTGTAGTTCCGGATTAGACCAAGATTGTACTTCCTCTTTCTATTGCTCAGGAGGTATTAGCAGCCTCACCGAAGAGTTTTCCTCAATCTCCTATCCTTCAGGAGAGGGCTACAGTTCAGTTGGAGACTGAGGGCCTCCCTTTGCCTCCTGGAGTGGTACCCCATGCCATTCCTGATGAGGCTCAGATTTATAGACTTCTTCAGGATGTGTGGGAGGTATAGAGACTTCTGGCTGAGCTTATAAGAAAGTATAGTCTTAGTATCCAACTGTTGTGGGATTATATGCATTCGAGGGGAGAGCCTAGCACCAAGAGGGCGAGGAGCAGTATATACCCAGAGCCTCAGGAATACCCCGGCTTCCAGCCTAGACTAGCCTATCCAGTTCAGATTCCTGTCCAGCAGAGGCCATTTGAGCGAGTGCCTACCTGTGCCTTCTGTAAGAAGCCTGGGCACGTATGAAAGGACTGTAGGAAGAGACTAGGATTGTGCCTATTATGTGGTTCAGCTGGATACAGGATGCTACATTGTCCTGCTGCACCTGCCCCTAGTCGAGGCCTATCTCCAGGAGAGAGTTCCAGCTACCAGACCTAGTAGAGGTGAGTTCTTGACCTATACCTTATCCTGTCTTGATGATTACTATACCCTACCATATTGTTTGTATGTTTTGATACCTTATGACTACTTTTGATCTAGTATGACTATAATGGCTAGATGATGAGGCCAAGACTGATATTACCTGCCATAACCCTGTATGATATCTTTCCAACTGCATGATTTAGATAAGTTTTCTTAAGATTATGATTGTTGGGGTTTGACCTAGAAGGAGTACAACCATTTTAATTTCGAGGACGGAATTATTTTAAGGAGGATAGATTTGTCACACTCACTTTTCAATTTTAAGGGTTTTTAGTCATTATGTTTTTATTTGAAATTTTTATTAATTTATTAATTAGAGTGATTGCTTTTGTAGCTGTGATTGGTGTTTTGAGTTGTAGAAAGTGGTCTAACCTTAGTCAATCATGAGTAGAAGACTAACCATGCATTTAGAATTATCCTTGGCCTTGTAGATTTTATTTTAGGGCCAATGTCCAAATTAGTAAGCAATTAATCATTTTTAAGCTATTTTTCATAAAGCATTTTTAGCCTTTTTACATGGGCCTTTTTAGCAACTTGAGGAGTGCTGGCCCATGACCAAACCCTAAACCTAACCCTAATACCCCATTTGCCGGCCACAACAGCAGCCCCCTTCATATTATTGTGCTTTGGTTTGTAGCCGTCACAAGTGCAAACCCTAGTTTCTCTCTTCTCCAAAAACCCTAAATTTCTCATCCGGCATTCGATTCACATCAAATGAATTGCTTTACGACCATGGGGAGGAGAAAAACTTGCTGGAGCATTGCTAGCAAGGATTTGGATACGTTTGCTCGGGAGAAACTGGTCGTCAAAGTGCTCGAGGATTCTCTTTTATTGAGATTCTAACTCCCAATAGGTAAATCTCGTTCTACTATTGTTTGTTATGATTTTTCTTCATTAGAGCATGCATCTAGGTACCCTTGACTTGTAGGATTAGTTTCGTTCAATTTTGTGTCCGTTCGATGTGCGTATCAGACACGTATCGGAGCTACAACGTAGGCGCTCGATGAAATTACTCAATGGATTGAAACTTGATAATTTGCAAAAATTTATATATTTGGATAGCCCTAGATGTAGGGATCATGACACCATAGTTTGCACTTCGAATCGGGCTCGTGTTTGTGTCCAAGCAGGACACGAACACGCTGTACGTGCAGGCCGTGTGCGTGCCCTGCTGCCGTGTATTGTTTGCACGATGCACAGGTTATGTGGCCACATGCCATTTGGCGTGTAGGTGGGGGCAACGTCTGTGGACACGTCCCCCAAGTTTCGTGTCATCTCAATTTGAATCGAGTGAGAGATCGCGACCGCACGGGTCAACGCACGCACGTGCGCGCGCACAGCAGCCGCTGACACGGCCCTCGTGCTGACACGAGTAGAAACGTTGACTCAATCCGATGTGTCCTACGTGTAGCCTTATACCTAGCCTATCCTAGGACACGACCATGACACGTGTGGTGGGACACATGAGTCCCTAGACTCGCCGTCCCGCGTGCACGACGATGTGCACTGTTCTGTGCACAGCGCACAGGCCGCACTTGGACACGGGCTTCGTGCACGTCGGACTCGATACTTGGCCACACACTAACTCGGCAAATAGGCCAGGCATGTGTTAGCCTAGGTGTATGCAAAGTTTCACGAGAAACGGTTCAGAATCGAACGAGAAATCGAACTCGCACCGATTCATTGACACGCGTATCGGGTTTTTCGATACTCACTCTGTGGACACGATACAGACACGGTTTTGACTCTGTGAGTACCCAAGAACGTCCCACATCCCGAGACCATCATATTTGCCAAGTTTCGCGAGTTCTAGTGGTGTATTATGCATTTTGGGTCGTTATGTGGATTTTGGGTTTTTCGACATTCGAAATTGAATCGAATGTATGAATATTCGTTTTCTTGACTTTTAACCAACGATTTCTGGGTTTGTGAATCGTATATGATATTCTGGACTTGCAGGAAGCGATCATTGGATTTATGTCCTATTTATTTTCTATTATGATATATTAAGTTTTCCCCTTTATGTATATAATAATATATATATATATATATCTATATATATATATATATATATATATATATATAATATATATAACCAACCACTCCTATTATTCATGAAGGCCGAAAGGTCGAACCTTTACAAGTATACCATAAGGCACAAAATGCCGAAGCCTATACACGTATACTGATAAAAGAGGAGAAAACCTAGAGACAACACGACTAATCCGAGGATAGGAGAGTGTTCCAGAAAACTGTCTGGCCATGTTTGCAAAGTGATCTTCGTTACGACATTGACGAATGGTCTCCCATATGAGTTGGTCTCCGTTGTACTGGCGGCCTTCATATCTGGCCTTGTTCCTATTTTTCTAGAGCACCCACGTTGCGACCGCAGCAACGATCAGGTGGCCATGGGACGCGGAAGCCCATGTTGCTATGAGATGGTGAAAGTTGTCACCCCGTAAGATAATCTGTAATGCTGGGGAGGGCTCTCTATACCTTGATCGGTAGTTCCCCTTGTCTGAGGATGTGGTTGACTGTTTTCGACTATCGATCAGAGCAGAAAGTACAAGCTGAAGCAAGGCTGAACCCGATGGTATTGAGAGTGTCATCAGTTGGTAGGATGTTGCCAGAAGGATGCAATAGTAGGAGATGGAGCCGCATTACCTAGGATCACTCTTCTGGCCGACTTAACCGAGAATGCCCCGTTGACATCAGGAGACCACTCGAGCTTATCGGCATCCGGTCCGATCTGTACTCTACTACGATGAATGGAATCGACCGCCTCTGACCCAGCCCATATCCGGACTTTGTTCCAATTCCAGGTGTTATTTGTAGGGTCCCACAAGTCCTTGATAGAGCTGTTACTGGAGGGCTGTGAAATGTTGGAAAGCAAGATGTCGCCGACCCAGCGCTCTATAAAAGGCGAAGCTTCGCCGTTGCCCACTTTAAGGCGAATCGCTGGTTCGGCGAGTGACCGACCGATGAGAATGCGACTCCACGTGCTGAGGATCTGCTGTTCGCGATGGCCGTAGACGGGTGGATGTGAGGTATCTGGCCTTCATAAACCTGGACCATAGGTTCTTACTCGTGCGAAGAT
>JANAVB010008513.1:0-18725 GCA_029216955.1 Iris pallida
ACTCACAACTCACACACAATCTGTGGCACATCGTGACAGTTTATGAGATGCACTAAACATACGGTGGTCCCTTAACTCTAAGCCATTTGCATAAAATATAATAACTTGCATATATATATTTTGAAAGAACAATATAAAGAAAAATATGCATGATATTGAGCAAGAATTTAAACAGTAAAGACAAGGTGTCTTGCCTGAGGTTATGTGCAAAAGGGAATAATCGAGTAGCTCGAACCTGCAAAATAAACAGCAAGAAAGCCAAATCCCGCAGATGACTCCGGATGCTGCAACAAACATTACAAACGAGTTTGGAATAAAAGATATACCTAGGAAATGCCTTTCCAAAAGTTAAATTCTGGAATAGGGGCAAAATCGTAATTTCGGATCAAAACGATGTCCGCCGTTGGACCCACTTTGCACCAAAATGCGCGCAGAACCTACGGTCTCTAAAGTCATCAAACTATATGTCTACGGATTTGTTTTGATGAGACGAACCCAACGGTATGTCCAATTTTGGATTCCGGTGGATCGTGCACAAAATCGCCCGTTGAGTGGGATTGTGGGCCCGCCAAAATAGCGTCCCGATCAACGGCCTCAGAATCGGACCAAACTTGGCTCACAGACCAAAAATATTTTGAGTCCAATGACGCAAGTTTCATCACGATATGATGAGTGTGCACAAAGTTGTGATTTAATTTGCAAAGGTCGATACGGGGGTATCTCGACGGATACGCACTGATTTCGTCGCGCACATGCAAGGAAATCGGGTTCCGTCAGTTCCCACACGTCGACAACATCCATACGCGCCTTTCGATGCATATAGTGTGCGACAATGTTGCCCGGTTTGTCGGGACGCACGCCGTATCGGGTTTTTACACTTTTTGAAAACAGAATTTACAATTTTTCATAAAATTTTAACAACGTGTAACTTTCTACATACTAGATGAAAAGTGAATCCAAAAGGTGCGTTATAATCTCGGTTATGTTGTCTTTGACTTTCTTTAATTAGTTTTACAAATTTTTAATACACAGCAAGAAAATTGGCCGACAAGTTGTCGTTTAGAATTGGTTTTTAACAGTCCAGAAAATCTGAATTTTTGCTAACTTTCGTTCGATTTTTCGAGCAAATTAGATGGTCTTGTAAAAATCCATCTGAAGGATATCGAAGAGGGTTAAGTCTACTTTCCAGAACATTTTAAGGATCAGGAATCGGAGTTACGAGTAAAAAGTTACGTCGTAGGGAAGTAGGGTACCTAGAGTGGGAAAACTGTTCCGTGGGTGATGCGGGGCTGATTTTCGATGCTCCGTTCGTCGTGCACAAAACTCCGTTGCTAGTGAAAAGAACTCGTAGGCGAAGAGGGTATGATCAACAAGCACTTTCGTTTGGAAGTCTCGGATTTTGAGGTTTGTAGAAAAAGTTATATAGTATAACAACTTCTCACAAAACCTAATGCTAATAGGTTTAGTTTTACTAAATCCCACGGGTTGTGGGTTTGCCTTGTTAGCATGCTGCGTACATAATTGGGTGGAGGGGCCCGCCCACTTAAAGTGGGCGGCTGTAGCTTTTTCCTTTTTTTTCTTTTTCTTTTTCTTTTCTTTTCCTTATCTTTTCAAACTCTTAAATATGATATATATATATATATATATATATATATATATATATATATATATATATATATATATATATATATATATATATATATATATATATCTACATATATATATGTATGTATCCATAAATACACCAACAATTTATTTAAAAAAAAATCCAAATACCATTTAAAATTCAACTATCCAATTATTTAATATATTTAGATATATCTACATATATACATAATTCCATTCACAATAAACCAACTCAACATAATAATAATAATATTTAAATAGAATAAACATGTTTAATAAATCTTCAAAAATAACTTTAATAATAATAAATTAATAAAATCGTCCCAATGAGTGAACTCATACCGTACACCCTCATCCGAGTCCAGAAATTGTAAAGTTTTGTAAAATATTATTTTATTAATAAAATATAGATTTTTGTACCCTAAAGTCAATAAATATTCAACAAGTTCTAAAAATAATTTAAAAATATTTGTACATACACAAAATATTCCTATATGGTCACCTTAGTCATCCCACATGCTCACATGGGCTTAAATTTGGCCAAAACCAGGGTCATCAAAAAAATAAATAAAATCATAAATTGTATAAATACATTTTTAAGTCTAATAAAATAAAAAAATAAAAAATAAAAATAGGGGATTTTACAAAAAGATCTAAAATAGGAAGTGGGAGTTCATGGGGTGATAATTAATGCACAATAATAAAGGAGATCAAGTTAAGGCATGAGATAAAATTAATTAAGGAATCCAATGAAAATAATTTAGGAACACAATTCCGGAGAGAAGATAGTCTCCTAGATGAATATAGTTAAGGAACCATTAACTCATTATTCAAATCGCAAATGGGTTAGAAGGTCGCAATTAAAAGATCTAGAATTGAAGGAAGGTACGAGTAAGTCGAGGTGGAAATACAGTCACATAGCTGGGTAGCTGACTAACAACACTTGTGTATATACTACTATCATGGTCATAAGTGACATGGCAATTAGTGTAGGAATACTTCTAACTCATTAGGGCTACCTTTATGGTCCACCATTAATATTTTAACTCGTGTTTCCTCCAATAATTTCGTCCCCAGCCCGTGGAAAGATGAGATTTACGATAGAAGGATCTAGCAAGATGCAATCAATGAGTTATGTGAGAGTTCGAAGATGGAATCGAGATAGGAGGTCAAGTATATGGATGAGATCCTAGACTTCTAATCCTATTCGCAGGCTTGCTTGGTACGGTAAAGTAACCAAACAATTTATCTAGACCTGCATGGGCCACCATAAAACACATGTAACGTCCCAGTCCCAAAATACTTAGGACTAGGAACGTAGACATGCCAGCCGTATAATAAAATATACGTAAGCTATAAAATGAAGTAGAACCATAGCTAATCTCATCCACACAAAAATAAATGAATAAAAGATATCATATAATGAGAATGAATTGTCTTGATATAAATATGTTGGGCGAAGACAAATCCACTACCAATAAAATAAGAAAAAACACATGGAAAATGAAATGAGTTTGGCGAGCAAAGCGAAGACGATCCAAGTGCAATCATCCTCGAAGAAATAGAGAGGATCACGGCTAGAGCTAGAATACCTGCGAAAGACAAGTGCACACACCTGGAGAGATAACCAGGTCCTCAGAGGGATGTAACAAGACACATAATATCATGCCATATAAACTGAATAAATATTGCTCAGATAAATAAGTCAATTGAATTATAACATGGTCCAATACACACCTATTGAACGAGCGTACCATCTCCCCAACCAAACAAGGACAAGGAGATGGTAAACTAATTCACGGTGATGTATCTTTCCATGCTATGAATCCAATATGGTATCCGTACCCCAACAAGGTTCAATACCTTCTCATCGAAGTAGTAAGTCACACCTACAACCAAACAAGGACAAGATGTGACGAACTAATCCGCGACTAAGTTATTGTTCCAAGCCACGGTCAGATACAAGTACCCAAACCAAGAGTACTCATACCTAACGGATAAGGTAGCCTAACCGTTCTAAGTGAATGCAGTTATAAGAATAGTTCATGGTCGCATGACTACCAGGTCAAGTCAAAAAATACCAATACAGTACCTCAGTAGCGAGTCACAACACCATATACTATTCCTCAGTATCGAGCGAGTCTATAGCATATAGTCTACCTATCGTTCCTCAGTAGCGAGCGAGTCTACGATAGATAGGGTGGTAGTCAACTTCCAATCGTGTTCTCCCCGCCCAATGCCTAACTCATAACTGCTAAGTCTTCTAGCATGCAATTCTAATAGCAGTTATTTCCTAACGCACGGCTTATACGTACTGATGGCCAGCCAATCACGCATGTCCTGAGTCCTATATGTGACTCACAACAACAGTGGTATAAATGTGTCAAGGCCTATGTATGCAACACACAAGGTGGACCCTTAAATCTAGGTTTAATGTGTAAGAAAAATAATACATATCAGGAGGATATAAATGAACAGTAAGTTCTAACAGGTTATGCCATGTATCACAGTTTATTTTGCATAAAGAAAATAACAATAATGCATAAAATATGAGCTAAAATAATTAAACAACAAATGGCAAGATGTCTTGCCTGAGGGTGGTACGAGATGTAGCAAAATCCAACAATCAGAATCGTCAACACGAAAGTCAAAATCCACAAGGAGCTCCGGATGCTAAAACAAAGATCACGAACGAGTTTGGAATAAAAGATATGCCTAGGAAACGCCTGTCCAAAAGTCAAATTCTGGAACAGGGGCAAAATCGTAATTTCGGGTCAAAACGATATCCGCCGTTGGACCCACCTTGCACCGAAATACGCGCTAGAACCTACGGTCTCTAAAGTCGTCAAACTATATGTCTATAAATTTGTTTTTCCGAGACGAACTCAACGGTATGTCCAATTTTGGATTCCAAGGAGCCTGTGCACAAAATTGCCCGTTGAGTGGGATTGTGGGCCCGCCAAAATGGCGTCCCAGTCAATTGTCTCAGAATCGGACCAAACTTGGCATATAGGACCAGAAAAATATTTTGAGTCCAATGGCGCAAGTTTCGTCGTGATTTGATGAGTGTGTACAAAGTTGTGACTTAATTTGCAAAGGGTCGATACGGGGGTATCTCGACGGATACGCACTGATTTCGTCGCGCACATACAACGAAATTGGGTTCCGTCAGTTCCCACACGTCAATAACATCCATACGCGCCTTTTGATGCATATAGTGCATGACCACGTCGTCCGGTTTGTCGGGGCGCACGCCGTATCGGGTGTTTTCCCACTTTTTGAAAACAGAATTTATAATTTTTCGTGAAACTTTAACAACGTGTAACTTTTTACACACTAAATAAAAAGTGAATCTAGAAGGTGCGTTACAATCTTGGTTTGTTGTCTTTGACTGTCTTTAATTAGTTTCTACAAAATCCTGTTGTACAGAAAGAAAAATGGCCGACAAGTTGGTGTTTTACAACAGTTTTTAATATTCAGAAAAGTGGTTTTTCTCCAACTTCGTCTCGATTTTTCGAGCAAGTTGGATGGCCATGTCAAAATCCACCTGGGGGATCTCGAAGAGGGTCATGTGGACTTTCTACACGAATTTACGGATCTAAAAACGGACTAGAATAGAGAGAGAAATCAAACGGGGAAGTTGGGTACCTTAAAGTGGGAATCTGTTGTTGTTGTTGTTGTCGTGACGACCGGGAGGCGGGGATTCAGTCGCTCCGGCGAGACTGCAAAGAAGGGAAGGAGGATGGAGAGAGGAGGAAGAAGGACGAAGGAGATTAGTTTTTTTTATTAGAGTTAAATACATACATATATATATATATATATATATATATATATATATATATATATATATATATATATATATATATATATATATATATATATATTTGTGTGTGTGTGTGTGTGTGTGTGTGTGTGTGTGTGTGTGTGTGTGTGTGTGTGTATGTAAAGGGGATGGGGGGGGTCGGCCATTGAATACATTACTGCTGCTGCTGGGTTCTTTATGGGCGAAGTGCTGCTCTTTGTTCTTTGTGGGGCACACTTTGTTGCTTATTGCTTTGTGTGGGTGGTCGGCCAGGTGGTGGGGCCGACCACTCCATGCAATATATTTTATATATTTTTTCTAAATCTTTTTAAATCTTATCTTATAACTTTAATATATATATATATCTATATATATATATATGTACATATCCATAAATATACCATAAATCTATTTAAAATCCAAATACCATTTAAAAGTCAACTTATCCAATTATTTAATATATTTGAGCATATCTACATATATATATAAATTCAATCCTTAATAAATCAACTCAACATAGTAATAATATTTAAATAGAAAAACATGTTTATTAAATCTCCACAAAATAACTTAAATTATAATAAAATAATAATAATTGTCCCAATGGGTGAACTTTACTGCTCACTCATGTATGGGTCTAGAAAATTGTACCATCTTGTAAAATATTATTTATTAATAAAACATAAATTTTTGTAGCCAAAGTCAACAATATTCAACAAGTTCTAAAAATAATTTAAAAATATTTGTACATACACAAAATATTTCTATATGGCCACCTTAGTCACCCCACATGCTCACATTGGCTCTATTTGGTTCGGGCCCTGTTCGGGCTGAATTGGCCAAATCGGGTCATCAAAAAAATAAATAAAACCATAAATTGTATAAATTCATTTTTTTAAGTCTAATAAAATAATAAAAATAGTAAAAAGAATAGGGTTTTTACAAAGGACAATCTTACCATTGCTGGGTCCAGTAACAAGTTTGTTATCTGCTGATATGGGTTGTAGCCTCGCAGAAGTAGCTTCAGACATTACTGCCTGGCTACTACCCGCTTCAGAGCCGCCTGATAAATGATGACTACTGCTAGGCTATCGCCTTTATTTGTACTGTATCAGTGCATATTGGAGGAATCGGAAGAAAGTTGAATATCTGCATAGATAAAAATTAAGATGTCAGCCATTTAATCCATAAAAGAAAGGTATTAATATCAGTCAATACCAATACCTCCTTGATGGGTGAAAGTAGCTCCCTCCGGTGCTACTTCTTTAACCATATTCTTCTCTGGGGATGCATGTACATCAGCATCCTCTTATGGATTCAGAGTGTCATCAACAGCCTCTGCTGATGTATCTTCATCACTTGTACTCTCTTCTCGTGCTTCTTTACTATCAGTTGCAGCAACTGGATCAACATCATCGTGCAAGCCAAATTCACAGCCTTCCAGTGCCTCAATCATTAACTTATCTTCTTCGGCACGTAGTGATCGAGGAGAAGCTGGAAGGTGGGCGATTTCTGTTGCAAGTGTTGGAGATTGTAGTACTTCGGAAGATGTTTCTGGCTCATTTGGCTTTGCAGCCTCATCTGCTGTCTCTGTAATTTTCTTCCTGGTCTCTACAGCCTCGTCCCTCTTCTCTGGACTAAAGCTTCCTGCCTGGGTTCAAGAGCAGGTGTAGGATACGACATCATGACTCCGGCAACAGCACTGGTCACGACTGATGACAGGATAGGTCTTTGAGGAGTTGCCACTTTCCTTCTGAAAACTATTTTCTTTCTACGTAGAGGTCTCTCCGGACTCTCTACATCTACAACATCTACTTGTCTTTGAAGAGAGGTCAGAGTCGTCGCCTCTTCTCTCTGAGTCGACTCAGCATGCTGCCGAGATTGCGACCGGGTAGTGACCCTTTCTGAAGATTCTAAGACAATCTTCCTCTTAGCAACTAGAGAAGAAGGTTCGTCCACCTTCCTCTTCTTTCTCTCCTTGATTGGAGATTTGACAACCTTCAAGGAGATGCGCAACGGCTCGTTGACTTCTTCAGAGAAGTTGGCTTCCCTCGAAGCTTCCAACGGTGCATCAACTGGCTCATCCTCTTCATCATTACCAGGAGCCAATACAACAGATGTTCCCTTCTTTAATTGTGTTGCTGTCGCAAAGCTATCTGCTAAGTTGAAATTCTCAGCAAAGGTATTCGCTGATGTATAGAACAACGAATATGTATATAGCATGCGAGGACCATGATCGCTCCTTAGCGGCATCGAGAACGTCGTCCTCGTGTCCCGAGTATTATAGTAAGCCCAAGCCCGGGCTCCATCGATCCAATAACCCTTTCCCTGTAGGCACGTTATGGCATTGCCTACATGAAACTGGTCATAGCCGAATTGGCGTACAAAGCGGCTGGGGAGATAAGGCTCAAGATAGCACTCATCTTCAAACCGGTACACCAAGTGAGATGGTCGGATCATCTTCAACCAGTCGAAAGTTGTGTGGCCCAAGAGGCTGTGCCCTCCCAGAGTCGACAAGGTTGGTGGACATATGCTCGTAGCCAGCTGGAGGGGGAACACAATAGAAGTTCCATCACTTTCCGAGATTCAGAGCACGCCTGCAATATCTTAAAGTGGTATATATCTACTTGCTTTTGCAGAATCTCCTCAAGAATCTGCCGCTCACCGCCCCCATATCGGGGTTCATCAGTGAAGGATAGTACAGAAGCAGCCATCCGAACAGATATGTGTATGGTAGCTCCAGCCGAGGAAAGCTTCCTTTCTCGCCCTTTCCTCGAAGCATTTGATCGACAAAAAGGCGGAGGCCAGCATTCACTCTGCAAGTCATCGCTGATAATAGATCTATCCGGTAGCCAAAGACTAAGCGGACAGCAGCAAACAGCACGCCGCGATGAAAGCGATCGACGGCGCTGGCTCCAGGGATGACATATCGTCGAAGCCAATAAGTGAGGAAACCTGCCAGCTGGGCTTCCTTCGACATGGGCCTGTAGTCCATCCTCATGTAGCTTTCAATAATATCTCCTTCCTTGAAAGGAGGATATGTAAGATCATCCTCAACCAGGATATCCATGTCACTGTGCTCCTCCATCAACTTTATCACTTTGCTATCGCTAAGTGGTCTGAAGAAGGTAGGATTTGCAGTTGTCATGCTCCTTGGTCTTCTTTTCATGATATGGTTGAGGAAGAGATATGGCAACCATTTCGTCGAGTAGCAGGTGACAGTTGTGCCACTCTTGTAGTACAAGGAGCAGATCTGGATTTACAAGACCTGTTAATCGAATATCTTGATCTGGATACCTCCCCTCAACCTTCACAAACTCATTTGCGAATATCGGAGTTCTGACTCGGTAGCAGCAGGGAAGAGTTTTCCGGTGGGATGCAATCGGGTTTCATCCCTCTGAGCAGGGTGCTGTGTCGCTCAGATGAACTGTAGAAAATGTCTTTGTTGTTTGGCCCCTTCTTTACACAAATATTCCCCGTTCGGGCTTGCTGAAATGGAGTTATATCCCATTCCATCCTCCTGGGATAACTCGCAAAAGCATAACGAGACAGGGGAAGGCATCTAAAAATCTTCGGTAGAAGTATTATCTTCTCACACCTTTGAAAAAGTCTCTATTCCATGCGAGGTCTAGGCTGAGAGCTCTTGTCAAAAGCCTCACCGAACAGAAACAGAGGCTTCTTATGGATGACGGCGTCAACAGTTTGGAGTGGCTGACCGTTCATTAGACTCAGTAGAGTTTTATTGTCTTGAGCCATCAGGATGGCTTGCCGAGATGACGGCAGAGGCATATTGAGGATATGTCACATAGGAAAGATCCTCCTTGAACTCAGGTTCAGACAAAGTCCCTATAAAGACCTCATAATTGGGATCTTCCCTGAGGCTAACTGCATCAAATAAAGAGATAAAGATCAGTACATACAAAATCACAAAGTTTCTTTAAAAAAAGTTCATCAAATTATGCTATGTGTAAAGCATCAGATTGCGCCAATGCATCCCGCATGCGCAAAGTATCCAATTGCGCCAACAGCATCCACTTGCGCAAGATATCAGGTTGCGCTAACCCACTTGCGCAAGGCATCAGTTTGCGCTTGGCTCAATCTACTTGCGCAAATCGATGGATTGCGTCGAACATCTGCCAGCGCTTTCCAACCGATTGTGCAAGAGTATAGTTTTCATAAAAATGAAAACTATTGTGTGTGCAACCAAAACCCTAAACAGTAGCGGTGCAATACCATCAATATCTAAAAAGAGAGAGGTATGAAGGTTCGAAAATGTCAAGAACCCTAAAAAGGGTTTCGATCGAGTTTGTCATCTACCTTGCTGCGCTGGGTGGCCATACAAGAGATTCGGGGCACAATCCCGAGTTGAGGTCTCGGCGAGAGCTTTGCCCTTCTCAGTAGCTGTACACTTGGGTGCCATTGCAATCGACGGCGGGAAGAAGAAAAAGGAAGTCGGAGTAGGAGGGAATCTTTTATCTCTTCAGAAAATCGAAAGCAAGTAAAGCTTGACAGAATGAGAATGGAAACTATTTATAGTTTTCAGAAGTGTAACAGTCATCTCAGATTGTGCCAAAAAATCGGAGCTGATTCCTCCAAACGCGCAGTCAAAGCGCCACTTGCGCAACTTGATTTTAAATTCAAAATTCAAAGTATTTCGAAACTTTGAATATTTTCAAATTTTGAAAACTTTGAAGGGGGGTCTTGTAGGTCCTAAAAATCAGTTGCACCCATCAAAAAAGCAATGAAAATCAAATTACACACCCTTCAAATGAACTGCGCAGGAAACAGACTGCGCAATAAATCAACTGCGCGAGGCCGAACCAGGCTAACATCTAAGCGCGCTAGCTGACATGGCAACGTCATCATTACCTGACACAAAATCAGATTTTCTGAAAGCTGACAGCCCGAAAAGCGAGGAGTCTGTTCGTTTCTCGAGCCGCGCAGCATGATAGGACAGCTGTTAGTACGGTCCAGCTGTCAACTTCCAGTGCAGTCTGCCAGATTCTCGTCAGCACGGTTTGATCCCAGTACAGTCTGAAGCTAGCGCAGTTCAAGTGGCAGCAATCCATCAAGATAATTGACATTTTATACGTGGCCTACATGCCATCAATTGCTCACCACGTGGCAACCGTCTGTACACGACCATGCACATTTCAATCAAACAATGCCACGCGTCTAATACAGTTGAGCCACGATCGAGTAACTGCCAGCGCAGTTCGCTGTCTACGCAGTCCAATGCCTACACAATCCAGCCTGCAGCAATCCTAGAAATAACTACTAATTAGTTATTTTCCTAGAACTCTATAAATAGAGTTTCAAGTCCTTCATTATCAGATCATTCACGATCATCAGAGAGATCAGGAGTTCTTGCCCAAGTGCTGCTGCTTTCTTCAGAGGCTACCGTCTTCAAAGTTCACATCAGTCCAAGGGATAAAGAGATCGTCTTCAGATCGGATTCCTATAGTTGTACTTTCCCAGAATTCAATTGTAATCTTCTTACAAAGTTTGTGAAATAAAAAGAACTTTTGTTTTGTAAACAGCTGTAAGTGCGAGTGGTCATGATGGTGTGTCAAGCCTAGAAGACCTTGAGACTGACCCTATTATTGAAGTTTTTAGAGTTGATAAAAAGAGTCGTTGTCGTGCAGTTAGCTCCACATCCTCGGTGAAGCAAGTAAAAATTAGACAAGAAGCGAAGGCAATAGCCAGCAAAAATACCAACCCAGAGGTTCTCCAAAGGTTGGATATTGTTGAGGTTATGTTACGGGAATTACTCACTCGTGGAGACGCTACACATTAACCCTCAAAATCCTAATTTTTGTTTCTGGCACGCCCGAGACAGAAGGGGCGTCTAACTCCGTGCATATCAGTAAAACTACAGGAAATTTGAATCCTATTTTGAATACCGTCGATTGTGTCCCTAGTAACAACAATAATAGTCCTGTTGTCCATGGTAACAAAAAATAATGGCCATGTTGTCCATGATAACAATGATGGACCGGCTCTTGGAGGAAAACAAAATGTTATTTTACTTGGACGGGAACGAGAGGATGTAGCCAAGGGATTTATAGCATCTCACACTACCTGTCATGGAAGAAAAGTGCAAGATGATGAGAAAATAGTTTATGTGTCCGAGGTGATAAAGCCAGAAGCAACAGTTTATGATGGTCCACAAGATGGAATATCTTTTCTTTGTGAAATAGCTGATGGAGGTTTTCTTGTTTGGGGAGCCAAACGGCTTCCGATATTTGTAACAACAGGTATATATATACAAACGATAAGTATGTGTTGATAGTAAAGTATTTATGTGATTATATTGATTTTGAGCTTCCTTTATGCAGTATGGAGCTGCTTCGGAGGAAGGTTGGTGGTGTACTTTTGGAGGTACGCTCAATTTGATGAGAAAATATATTTCATTGTTACTTTCAGGAGTACTTCAGGATATAAAATTAAATATACCCTCATCACTCACCAACACAGAGTTTTGGTATTGTAACAAGGATGTTAACTGATACTATTAAATTAAAGTCCACCGATACATGGGCAAAAATATATGCTCACTTTGATTTGAGTTAGATAGAGTGCTTCTTGCATAATCTGTGGTATGAAGCTCTCAAAACGATTCTGACTTAGATACTGTGGTATGTCTTGTGATGTTTATCTACTCTTCTGGAATATGCATGTTCGCATTATCTAATATAGGATTTATTGCCAAAGTATTCCAAGGATTAATATTGATGACTATCAAGTTGGATCTTTGGCCAGCATCTTCATGTCAAGGTAGGGAGCTAAAATCATCGTGACAAGTCTTTTATCTACTATTTTCTCACATGAGAGAGTTTTGGATGCATCAGTAATATGCATTCTTGGCATTTGCCAAGGCAGGCATTGTCAGGGTGGCTGATAGAATTGATAGGAAAATGGGAAAACCCAAGTTGACAGGCCTGCCTTATGTCATAACGCAAATAGAAGATGGTTGGCGTCCCTAAAACAACATAAATAGAAAACAGAGTATCTGCAATTGGATGGTGGTTTGTCTTGTGCTGATAGTTGTATACAATTCTTAGTATTATTACAGTCTTGTGATTTTTCATCTTTCTATTTTGATCATTTAGTATGATTTTTTTATGTACTAATTCTAGGTTGCAAGGCCAGTAACTTCTAATGGAACCTTAGTTTACTGATAAATTTATTTATTTAAGACAAATCTCATCAAAAGCTATTCCTGTTTCAATATTACAATTCTCCATGTCTTGTAAGTTTCGTTCTTTCCCTCATGCTTACTCGGCGTGTGTATTTCTGTCCAAAATTGTCTATTAGATCTTCCACTATCACCTTATTACATCTTGCACCATTGCCTCTTGCTTTGCTTCGTTTTGTTTTTTGGTTTCTTTCACTTGCTTAATTATGTTCTATTATTTTTGCAGGTCATATCTTTTTGTGAAGGAGCTCGTGTCATCTTGCATTTTATATTATTTTGTTTTGTTTTTCATTGTTACTTTCAGGAGTACTTCAGGTTATAAAATTCCATTAAGCAACTGTTTTTCCTTAAACTTCTTTTACTAGTTTGTATGCTTTTATTTGATACTTCTTTTACTCTTACATGCAGGAATATGTACAGTTTTAGCATGGATGCAAGCACTTTCATTCTTCCTCAAGAGAGCCTCGTCTTGATTATCCAAAAACACAAGTTTAAAATGTTTTGTGGTTTGCTTCATGCATCTAGAGCCTTGTTTTGTTGTCATTGAAACCAACAATGGAATATTTCCTTATTAAAATATTAATGTGTGGATGCTATTGAACATCCTGTGGTTAGTTGCTTATTAATCAAATATTATGTGGTTAATTACTAATTTGAATGGTTGAATTGTTATTCGAAATTATGTGGTTTTGTTTTTAGTCTGGAATGGTTGAATTGTTATTTCAAATTATGTGGTTTAGTTACTTGCTCGGAATTGTTATTAAAAATTTCGTAGTTTAGTTATTGGTTTGGAATGGTTGAATTATTATGAAAGTGAAATATTATGAAATTGGATATGTGTTGTTTATTATTTAGTTACCAGTTGAATGTAGTTTTTTTTAAATTTAAATAGTCCAATTGTAATGGTTATAACTGTGACAATTAGTGGAGAATACTTACGAAAAAAATAATGTAGTCACAGTAAAAACTATGACAAAACAAACTAACTGCCACATTAATAACTATGTCAAATGGAATATTGGTCACGGTTACAACCGTCACATAAATGGACTTCTCTCACGGTTATAACCGTTACTAAAACAAACATTTGTCACGGTTATAACCGTGACCAAAACAAAATTTGTCACGGTTATTACCGTGACTAAATATTAACCACGCCCCACTAGTAACGGTTATTACCGTGATGAAAAATAATTGTCACGGTAATAACCGTGGGTAATCGCCTATTATGGTGTAGTGTCAGCCTAGAGCCGAGCTGTTGTGTGACAGTTAGGGAGTTAGCACCGCCACATCCTATCATTAGGGAGTTTATGGATGTATTCCCAGAGGATCTTCCAGGACTTCCTGTTTGCCATTGATTGTAAAAGAACAGAACAATTATCGGAGGACTGAACTTAGACTCACAATACAAACTCGCTCGTACAAAGAAAGCCTAGGGACGAAAACCTAGGTACAGCAGACTAAGTACGATTGTTTATTTTTGATTCTGGGGGGTGACGATAGAGGCTCGGGAAAGCGACGGCCGCTCTGCCTTACTCCTTGGACGATCAGTATGCAGCCTTGGCTCGGGGAAGATCTGCTTGGCGTTGACGAAGAAAGGCTCTTCTTACTCTCCTCGGGTGGCTCTCCTGGCTTCTCTCTCTCTGTGAGTATCAAGAAGAAAGGGGAGAGCTCTCTCTGTGTAGATCTCTCTCTTCTTATTTTTTTATTCTTTTGTTGCCGACCTCTCTCTCTCTTCTCTTTTTTTTTCCTCCTTTTCTCCCTTTTTTTTGCATGGGGAGGATGCTGGCTATTTATAGGAGTGGGGTGTGATCATTAGGGTTTGCTGATGATTATCTGTTTGGAATGTCGGCGCTTCCTTCATTCTATCTAAGCCCTTGATCCTGATCATAATGAATCCTCGGCTACTAATGTTGATAGCACCAAATCTTATGAGCAGTTAATGCTGACCGCTTTAAATCCTCGTGATTGATTATGCCAATATTTGATTGCTCGTCACGTGTCCTATTGGCTTGATGATAAATGATATGACCTGATCTCGGCAATTATGATACTGATGTCAAATATTCTCGTTGGGATTCTGTTGAATCTTCAGTGCCACGTATTTTAATTGAAGGTCCTGCCAGGGCCGCATAGGGTGACCAACACTTGAACCGCAGGGAGATACTCTTCGTGAACCGCAGGAGTCAATGCCTTATCGAGCCGCAGGGGACGAGCTTTCCGTAAGCCGCATATTCGTAGTCTTTGTGAGCTGCAGGGGACGATCTCTCCATGAGCCGCATATGCATAGTTTCTGTGGGCCGCCTGAGTTAACATGGTTTTGAGCTGCATAGACCGGGCTATGGGTGGACCGCATATGGCGGATTCCTGTTAATCATATTAGAGTGATTCCTCAATGAGCCGCATGAAGCTGTTCTCTACCCGAGCCGCATGAGACTTTTGCCACGTGGCAATCTAGGATTTCTGACAGATCGGGTCAGAGATTGTCTTCTTTCCCCGAGGAGTCTGTCATTATGGCAGAGCCATTATGACGCTTTATGTCAGAGACGTCGCAGCCGTCGAGTCGTGTCAGAGCATTAAATGAGGCTATTACTCCCGTAGCCAGCTGTGGGGGGATCACACGTGGCGTCAATTGAGCTGCATGTTCCTGCTGAACCGCATATATCCCCGAACCGCATGAGTCTGAGGGTCTTCTTTCGGGCCGCATGGGGCAACTCCAGTATGAGCCGCATAGGCTTGCTACCCAAAGCCGCATGGGCTATCTATGCTTTTATTCTAATATTTTCCATGCTTCTACAGGACCCCCTTCAAAGTTTTCAATTTGTAAAATTGAAACACTTTGAATAAGAAGCATGGCCCCTGTTCATGCCGCATAGGATGTTCTATTTACCTGAGCTTCCTGGCCGCATTAGCATCTCGGCCGCATAGATCCTTCTGGCCGCATAGGCTCTTTGCCACGCGTCCTGACCTCGTGAGCAAATCTTCATTAATTGCCTTCGATTTGATTTAACGCCGTCTTTTTGGGGGAGGATCCCAAGGGTCGGTTTTTTGCTTTGACCGAAGCGTTCTCGCCTTTATTTTTGGAGGCGGCGCGTAATCCGAGGCGTCTTTCTACTTCATGGATCGCCTATAAATAGGAGTCTTTCAGCTCTTGGGGATTTCTTTATCTCCTTTCTTTGCTTGAATTCCCTGTTGTCAGTTTTGCTCTTCGTCGTCCTCCTTCATCTATCGACCATGGCTCCTAAGAGATCTGCTGCATCGAAGGCCGCGAAGGGCAAGGCAAGTTGCTGCGGCGGCGACTGCAGCGACGAATGTGGTCGCTCCTCCGTCGGCTGCTGTAGGCGTTGTCCATCCTGATGTTCACCCGCCCCATCGCTGGTAAGGGGGTCACTCCGAAAAACCCTAACTGCTGCCATGGCTCTGTTGCATACTTTATGCACAAGCCACATGTACGAGATGTATCGATGTGGCCGCATAGGCACTTCGCCATTATGGCCGCATGAGTTGTCATATTCGATCAGTGCCGCATGTGTGTTTTCGACTTGGGGCCGCATAAGCGTTGCTCACTTTTGAACCGCATGAACTTGATGGTTTGTAGCCGCAGTGGTTTATATGAGTCGGGCTTAGCCGCATGAATTTATAAACCCTTCTGAATCTGAGTTGTACGGATTTGGTTAATTCAGAGCCGCATGGGGCTATGACGCGCAGAGCCGCATGGACCTATCTGCTGATGAGCCGCATGAGGCTGTGGCAACCTTAGCCGCATAGACTTCAGTAATCTTTTCTAATACTTCTGTCTTCTTTGTTTGTCTTCTGACCTTGTTTCTTTTGCCTGTCTTCAGTGACTCTGCCCGTGAATCCTGCTGGGGAACTTATGGTAGGCTCGCGTCAGTTAGCCTCGGGCGTTCATCGGGATGACTTAGTTCGTCAAGTGTCCGAACAGCTACTTGTTGATGAACCTTTAGAACGGCTAAATGTCATCAGGGTTCAATCCTTTCAATTCCTTGTTGATATGATAAGCTCTGGGCAGTCTGACGGGAAGTATCTGAAACCGGTCTTCCTCTTTGGGGATGCGTTGGTTGTAGAAAACTCCCGAGTGTTGGATGTTTCGGAGAGTTGGGATTTTGACCTGGATGGGATGCCGATTCACATCCCTATTATGAAGCGCCATTTCCTTTTGAGTGGTTCAATATGATCGTTCTGGATAGGCAGATGCCGGACACCCTCACTCCAACCAGACCGGGGATGTTTGTTGGTAATATCCGTTATAACAGAGCCACTAGGTCAGTGCGCGCAGTCAAAGATCCAGCCAGTCGGTCCGTGATGGGGTTAGTTCCAGGTACCTTCATCAACACCCCGGGTCCTAATTTTTTATTCTTCCAGGCTGATACCTTCCTGAGTCAGCTAGCTTGCAAAGGGTCCTATCCTATTGGTAGGTTGGTCCTGCCGAGCTGGGTACACCCCATTCCTCCGTGGGCTAATCTGTCTTCATGGATCCTACGAAAGTATGAAGAGTTTTTGCGGGGAGTCAACCTTTATGAAGCTATACGGGGGTACCAGCCACGGATTGCCGTTAATAAGCCACTGTTCATGGCCCTTCTGGAGATGTACAATCATCGAACGGGGACCTTTTTACCCCTGTTGGAGAATTAGGGCTCGCTCTTCACGAGATGTATGCTGTCTCCAAGCTCCCCTGGGGGGATGAACCCTTCGAAGTGTATACGCCGACGAATGAGGAGCTCCAAAATTTGGATTCAGCGATTCCCCGGTTTCGTCACCGTGTATCAAGAATTATTATGCCATCATAGCACCTGTCACCGGACGACTATCCAAAAAAATGATAGCTCGGAGGGGGACTCTCCCCATACTAAATCTTGGGGTTGCATACCTTTTCAAATTTAGCGCGGCTGGCCGAGTTACTTCCCGAGATCGTTTAACTCCTAAAGAAGTGGAGGTCTTGATGTCGACTGCCCGGAGGTCGAGGTCTCACAGTGACAGGTTCGGGAGCCAGATTGACTCCTTTAGCTACTTTCGTTATGGCACCCGACGGTTGTCCGAGAAGGCACTCTTGGCCGGATTTTTAATGGTGTGGCTGCGCAATTGCGTGGTCTCAGGAGGGGCAGGCTCTATTGAGAGGATCAGTCGCCACTTCATTCTTCCTGCCGTGAAGTTGGCCTTTGGGGTCAGGCTGGCCCTCCTTCCTGCCATGGTGTGTAGTATTCAACATGGTCTTCGTGCCTTCTCGTCCAAGGTCATTGCTCGTGACGTGGCAATGGATTTTGAACGTGTAGAATTGCCTTACCATTACTTACTGGGATGGCTATTGCTGCATTATCAATCCTTGATGAGACCCGGGACGGGAGAAGGCGTTACAGGTGATGACGCGTTTCTTTTCAAGTATCACCACCAGCCTTGGGAATGTAGTACCATGCCGGCGTGTCGGAGGATACTGGCGAGGGTGGATGGGTACAATTTCTTCGTATCCGTTCCTCATTTCACTGATCAAGAGGTGAGGAGTGTTCATGTTGATGGGGTCGGACCTCCTCATTTCTTGCCTGAAAAGATGCGTTTTTGGCTGCGCAACATTCGCCCGGCGCATCTAGTTTACCGGAATCGCACCACTGTGTATTTGGAGCCCTACTTGCCTAGTAGGTTTGCCCGTCAATTTGGGTATAGTCAGCTTCCTCGGGCGCCCCAGTTCTCACCTGGGATTTGAAGGCAGCATTCTTGACGGTATCAGAGCATGGAGCTACTATGACACCTATCATACTCGGACTAGCTTCTTGGTCCCTGCCGTAAATGTGACGGATGAAATCCTGCATATGGCAGCCCTGTATCATGTCACGGCGAATCCTTCTCCCCTCGATTTTGACTTGAGGACTAGCTTCATTGTGGGCACTCGCCTAGCGGAGAAGGCTATGACGTCGAGAGCAAAGAAGAAAAGGGCGAATAGGGTTCCCTCGCCCGATTCCGAATCCTTTGACACAATTGAGGAAAATAATGACCGGGACAGCGAAGACTCCTTTTCTTCGGGTGATGGGATAATGGCGGGTCAGCCTCCAGTTATGGCGGCTGAGATGGCGATGGAAAACGTCGGCC
>JANAVB010008514.1:0-79477 GCA_029216955.1 Iris pallida
AACGGGTCTTTTCTTCCACCGGGTGGGGAGCCCCCCTACGGTACAGGTTTCGGGCTTCCCACTGTCAGGCACCTCGGGTCCGCTGCCTTTGGAGACTCAAATCCCCTGCGGTGCAGGTTTCGGGCTTCCCACTATCAGGCACCTGGTATACGATAGTGAGGCAGTTCTTCCATTAGAGACTCAAATCCCCTCGCTCCGTGTCGTCCTTACCTATCGATTGACGACGGACGATAATTACCGTCGTCGGCTACAAGAGTTGGAGGCCTTGGATGAAAAGCGCCTACTAGCTCAACAATGAATCGAGCTATAGCAAGCACGCATCTCGGAGCCTTCAACAAGAAGGTTAAGATCAGAACATTCTAAGTGGGCGATCTCGTTCTGGCAGTTCGGAGGCCGATGGTTATGACTCATAAAACTGTCGGCAAATTCAAGCCAAAGTGGGAAGGTCCATTTGTCATTGAGGCTGTTCTCCAAC
The DNA here is from genome assembly GCA_029216955.1 of Iris pallida. Taxonomy (NCBI): domain Eukaryota; kingdom Viridiplantae; phylum Streptophyta; class Magnoliopsida; order Asparagales; family Iridaceae; genus Iris; species Iris pallida. The sequence continues at coordinate 476 of JANAVB010008514.1, forward strand.
GGTACTTACCGCCTCGCGAAACAAAATGGAGACTTGCTCATGTTACCCATCAACGGCAAGTTCCTAAAGAGGTATTACGTCTGAAACGACATCTCCCAAAGCAATGAGTTACGTACCCTCTGGTACCGCTGAACTCACATCCCTCCTACAAATCTTCTAAAGCAATGAGTTACATACTCGCTGGTACCGCTGAACTCACATCCCGACTCGAAATTTCCCAGAATGCTGAGTTACGTACCCTCTCGTACCGCTGAACTCACATTCTGACTCCAAATCTCCCGGATTGTTGAGTTATGTACCCACAGGTATCACTGAACTTACACTCTGGTCACTACAGATGAATCTATATCGCGTCTTTTAGGTAGTAAGTCATGTATAATCATACCTCTGAACTTTCTTCCTAAAAGAGCTCCCTCCTTATAATCCAATACCCGCACTTTCAGTGCACAAAAAGGGTAACAGATCTACAAATTTCCAAAACAACCACGTCGATGTTACCTCTGAGTTGTTTCACTTCCGCCAAAAACAAATCACCCCTTTACATAGAACTTCCACGTCCTCATTACCTCTGAGTCGTTCTATGTACCCCTTCATGGAGCTCACTTCTGCCACGTCCTCATTACCTCTGAGTAAGAAGGCTCCATCGAAGAAACCCTCATGCTTGCCACGTCCTCAATACCTCTGAGTAAGTATGTTGGTTCCCTTTCGACTTATTATCCGTACCCAAAACCGGAGTACGCCAAGGATAATAGGCCACAAATGTCCACTGTTGACCACAAATATCCTTCGCTGAGTCCACTCCTGCCACGTCTTTAGTACCTCTGAGTAGGAAGACCCCGCGGTAAAACCTCATACTTGCCACGTCCTCATTACCTCTGAGTAAGTATATTAGTTTTCTCTCGTCTTATTATCCGTATTCTGAACCGGAGTACGCCAAGGATAATAGGCCCACAAATGTCCTCTGCTGACCATAAATGCTGTACCAAATTTCCTGGTACATGCCCCTCATTTCTCATTATGCCCCGGAAGCCCAGCTGCTCCATGGCATTCTTCCTTCCGATACCAGAAACGTCCATGACCACCTTACCGTGGAATAGTTCTAGGTCCACATCAAATTTGTTATCTATACCTAAAACCCAGGTATGCCAAGGGTAACAGGTCCACAAACTGTCTCCCTACGGGGCAAACACCACCATGACACCATAAACACAATAAGCAACACAAATAAAGGGTAAAATAAAACATACTCTTTTATTTGAAAGCTAAAAGTACTACAGGTTCTAGGACCACGTCCCTCTCAAAAAAAGGGAAAAAGAACATGAACATAAAAAGCAAAAGAGTCGACTATGGCTCGGCGATACATAATTCCAGGAGACGGTTCCTCAACAAGGCCGTCCCCCGTTCAAACCGTTGCTTGGCTCGCGCTCGGCCTCCTGAGACAACCGCTCCGCATCATCTAAGTGCACGTGAGCCCGCCAGCCATCCTCAAGCTTCTTCAGAGCGAGCTCCAGGCCAGCAGAAGCTCGAGTAACTTTGTCGGCCTCCTGGATAATCATCCCCTTTTCTGTACGGGCAGCTTCGAGTTCAGACTCCAAGAAAGCCAGCTTCCTCTAAAGCTCGAGGATCTGCTCCCGGGTGTCAATTACCCAACGGGAGGCAGTCGCTTCCCGAGCCGTGCAATCTTCACTCTCGCGGTTCAACTGATCATATAGCTGAGACAGATCGCGGAGATCCTTCAGTATGACCGGCTTGACCGTATCCCGAGCGACCCTCACCTTATTCACGGCAGTAATGAGGAAACCGCGCTCTTGATCTATCGCAGCAGACAGATCAGCTTGCCGCAGCACCTGAAACTGGGCCACCAGCTGATCAGTCTCTAGCTATTTCGGCTCCAAAAGCGCGACTATCCCCGCTCCACAGCAGCTTCTAATCCTCTCTTCAAGTGGCGGTAGAAACTATCAACCACATCCTGCGATGCCTCATCTAGAACTTTCGTAGAGGACGGTGTCAAAGGAAGTGTAGCTGGCAGTGTCGAAGAAGATGCAACAGAACTTGCCGCCCCTGCCACAAAGAAAATAAATTCTGAGTGAAAGGACACTTGAATAGCGGAAAATTCTTCCTCCGTGGCTCGAACAATCTGGATACTCGGTAAGGCTGAGAGGTCAACCCCCAAAGTCATACGAGCAGAGGAAGATACAGGTACCATTGCTTCATGTCCAGGCTGTGCCGCCATCTGACCTCCCGAACTCGATCTGGCGGAAGGCCCCTCAAGATAAGTCGGAAGAGGAGGGGACACGCTCCCTTCAACCAGATCTCCTCCGGCAGAACCTACCTTAATAATGTCCGTCATCGGCACTGAAGGGGCAGGACCTGTATGTCCAGAGCAACCATCAATCAGTCTAACCCGAAGGATATGATGATAGAGCAGATAGGCCTCCTCACTAGTTAAGATTTTGCTTATCTTACCAAGGGAGGAGTGTGGAGGCTGAGGCTCGCTCACAACCGCCATAGTCCCCTCACCAGTAACCCCCAAGCCGAATTCAGCTGGCTCTTCTGCCCCAGCCACCCCGGAAGGAGGTACGACTGGATTAGCGTCACCTTGATGGAAGTCAGCAGTTTCGGGGACAGGTTCATCGGAGCCTCCGTCGTCTCGAGTCGAGATCTCAGCAACATGAGATCCCTCAGCCGCAATCGAGAGAGCCCCGGCAGAAATAATCCCGGCACACATGTCATTGATCAAAGTGTTCAGGGCCGGATCGACTTCAGAAACAGTGGCCGGTTCTCGAGATTTCTCTTCTTCTGACGCCTACGAGAGGGAAGAAAAATGATTAAGGTCAAAGTTCAGAAGAAATAAAGAACTGAATAAAGATGGTAGTAACTCTATTTACCTCCGAAGCGGGGTCGACGCCCTTGCTTCTCTCCTTTATAGCTCGCTTGCGACGTCTGGTTGCAATCCATTTCCGGGAGTGAGGAATACCGCCAACAGGGGAGATTTGCCTGCTATGTTTTCGTACAGGACCAGGTACAACAAGCGACTGATCCACCACCATCTCATTTGGCACGACAGGTGGCTGATCCGCCACCATCTCATCTGACATAACAGGCAGCTGATCCGCCCCAATATCTTCCACTAGAAGGAAAGAGTTACCCGCCTCATGCTCATCATTTTCTTCGTCCGCAGTGGTGGACTCCGAGTCAGGCATGGAAACTGTGTTCGCCTTCCTCTTCCTCTTCTTAGACCCCTTGGGCTTTTCCGCCAAGCCAGTACCCACGATGAAACTGGTACTCGGGTCGAAATTAATGAGAGGCTTGCTCGTCGTAACATGGTATAGGGATGCCATATACAAATCTCTCCTGGCACCTCACCATCAGGAACTGAAAAGGTGGTTCGGGTATGAACCGTGTCATAATAATGCCATGCCCTGATACCATCCAGGACGCTACCTTCAAAGCCCAAGTAAGAGCTAGGACTGTCAAAAACAGCTGGCTATACCCAAATTGGCGAGAGAACCTGCTGGGTAAGTAGGGCTCCAAGTAGACGTTGTTGTGGTTACGATATACTAGGTGCGCTGGAAAGATGTTGCGCAGCCAAAGGAGCAGTTTCTCGGGCAAAAGGGGAGGAGGTTCGGTACCATCAACATGAACGCTCCTCACTTCTTCAGTGGTAAAATGAGGAACATACACAAAAAAGTTGTATCCATCCACTCTCGCCAGTACTCTCCGACAGGCTGGCATGGTGCTACACTCCCAGGGCTGATGGTGGAATCGAAAAATGAAAGCGTCATCAGCCGTAACGTCATCTTCTGCTCCAGGCCTCATCAAAGACCGACAGTGCATTAACAGCCACCCCATTATATAATGGTATGGAAGCTCTACGCGCTCAAAATCCTTCACCGTGTCACGGGCGATGACTTTGGACGAAAAGGCACGAAGGTCGTGGTGTATGCTACACACCATGGCCGGAAGAAGGGCCAATTTGATCCTAAAACTAACTTTACGGCGGGAAGGATAAAGTGGCGACTGATCCTCTTAATAGAACCTGTCCCTCTGGAGAGTACGCAGTTCTGTAGACACACCATCAGAAATCCTGCAAGGAGCGCCTTCTCCGACAGTCGCTGAGTACCATAATAAAAATAACTAAAGGAGTCGGTCTTACTCCCAAAGGTGTCGCCCGCGGACCTCGATCTCTTGGCAGTTGACACCAAGTGTTGTACCTCCTCATGAGTATGAGGATCTCGGGAAGAAACCTGCCTGAGGCACAGAGGGTGAAAAGGTATGTGACCCAGGTGGTGGTGTGAGGAGCGCTCCCTTCCGAACTACCATCTTTCTTGATAGCCGTCTGATGACAAGTACTGTGGTGACATAACAATTCCCGATACACGGCAACAAAGCCCGGGAACTGTCGATCCAAATCCTCGAGCTCTTTGCTCGTAGGAGTGTACACTTCAAACACTTCTTCCCTCCAGGGCAGCTTGGAGACAACGTACATCTCGTGGAGAGCAAGTCCCAGCTCCCCTTCGGGCGTGAAGAAGGTGTCCGTTCTCCGGTTGTATCCAAGAGAGCCATGAACAACGGTTTATTTATGGGTAGACCCTGACAGGTGCCCTGAATGGCGTGGTAGAGGCCGATCTCATGCAGGAAAGCCTCATACTTCCACAGAATCCACGTGGTCGAGTTGGCCCACGTAGGGATAGGGTTTATCAATTTCACCAACGCCAACCGGCCGACAGGATAAGACCCTTTCCGAGCAAGTTGGTTCAAGAAGGTATCAGCTTGGGTAAACATGAAATTGGGACCCGTTACGTTTATGAAGGTACCCGGAGCAAGTTCCATCACGTACCGACTGACCGGTTCCCTTCCCGGATACGATGACCCCAAATTCCTATTATAATGGATATTTTCCACAAATATCCCCGACTTGCTGGGAGTCAAGGAGTCTACCATCTTTCTGTCTAGCGGTAGCATATTGAACCAGGACAGAGGAAAATGACGCTCTATCGGAGGGATATGGATCTCCACCCCGTCAAGAGTAAAGTCCCAGCTCTCGGATATATCCAGCGCCTGGGTGTTCTTTACAGACAAAGTATCCCCAAAGAGGAACGCAGGCTCCAGGTATTTCCCCTTCACAGATAAAGTATCCCCGAGTTTATCATGGCTCAGAGGAAGTGAAAGGACTGCTTCTTGATAGCATCCAGCCTCTCCAAAGGTTCTTTTGGGAGCTGGTTCATCATATATTCGACTATATGATCATACCTATAGCCCATAGCAGATTGGGCGCGCCCTACCAGAAGTTCTCCAGCAGCATTCACTGGCAGATTCACTGAAGAAGGAAAGAAAGAAACAAATCAAAAGATGGCTAAAACGAAACTACTGAGTGCTTTGGCTTACATGAGCTTATGCGGCTCTATTTAAAGACGAGTTTATGCGGCTCTATTTAAAGACGAGCTTATGCGGCTCTATTTAATGACGAGCTTATGCGGCACTGATTAGCGTAAGCCTATGCGGCTCTGTTTAGCATGGGCTTATGCGGTTCTACTTAGCGGAGCATTATGCGGCTCATTTCAGAGGAGCTCATGCGGCTCGATTCAGCACAGCCTTATGCGGTCCAATCCAGACAAAATTATGCGGCCCTGTTTGAGGGGGCTTCATGCGGCTCGATTCAGAGGGACTTATGCAGCTCTGTTCGAAAGGGTCATCATGTGGTCCAGTTTGTGAAGCATCTATGCGGCCACTAGACAACTCCCATACTGCTCGGACATGGGGTATACCCCCATGCGGCTTGGACATGGGACGTACATGTGGCCTATCTAATTTGAAAAGTTCGACAAAAATGAAGAACGCATTAAAGGCTTGTACATAAAGCATGCAACAGAGCCGTCTTTGTTTTAAAGTATACGATCCGCCCAATCCCTTACCAGCAATGGGGGGGTGAACGTCTGGGTGGACTTCAGGCGACGGGGCAGACGAAGAAGCCACTCCCTTTTCCTTCGCCGCGGCTGTGGAAGCTTTGGGGGCCATTGTCGATGATAATCGGAGAAGGAAAAATAGCAGCTTAGGGCAAGAGAAGAGGAAGACAAAAGAAAGCAAAAAAGTTTCTCTGTCCTAAAAGCACCCCTATTTATAGGCAGACATACGGGGCACGTGGACCGATAACCGCTTCGGGCCGTGTGCTGCAGGCAAAACCGACTCCTCGGATTTCGCCCCCTCTCATAAAGGAGATTCATCCAGGGCATAAAATCCAAATATTTAATGAACCAACTCTTGGGATTCCCCCAAAAGACGACTCTAAAACGAATTAAGGGCAATTAATGAGACGCACGCGTGGCAGGGAACCCATGCGGCTAGGGAGTCTATGCGGCCAGACAGGCCATGCGGCCAAGAAGTCCATGTGGCCAGAACATCCTATGCGGCCAGCGGAGCTCATATAGCCATGCTTCTTATTCAAAGTATTACAATTTTTCAAATTAAAAACTTTGAAGGGGTCTTGTAGAAGCATGGAAAAGAACAAGAAAAGCCCATGCGGCTCAAAACAGAAGAAGCCCATGCGGCTCAAAACAGAAGGAGCCTCATGCGGCTCAGGAATCTATCGGAGCCTCATGCGGCTCAGAAACTCTCCAATAGCCTCATGCGGCTTAGGGAAGAATCACATGGCCCTATGCAACTTACTTTTTACAGCTGACCATAAAGTGACTACTCCCATTAAATGCTCTGACATAAAGTGATAACTCTGACATTAAAGCTGAAATGATGAACGCTGACATAACGGCGTGTTCCTCGGGAAACAAAGAAAATCTCCTATACAGCTGGCACGATCCACCAACTCCAAAGCTCCCTATTCGGATGCCACCTCCCATGCGGCTGATGCTCTCATGCGGCTCGGATCGTGGAGACTATCGTTATGCGGCTCAAAGCCTAAGAAGCCACCCCATGCGGCAGCTGTTCTCATGCGGCTCAGATCATGGGGATCATCTCCATGCGGCTCAAATACTGAGAGGCCATGCCCATGCAGCCTTGACACGTGGCTAGTCTTATGCGGCTCAATTGGAATCCACCCCCATGCGGCTCAGATTTCGGAGGCTACACCTATGTGGCTGCCACCTTCATGCGGTTCAAAACTTAAGAAGCTACCCTCATGCGACTGTGGCTCACGATTATGACACGTGGCAGAAGATTAGTTTCCCCGTAATGATGGTTAGACACGTGGCATTAAATCAATCAAGATTTATCAACAAATCCCAACAACCAGATTTAGTACAATCATCATAATTACCCAAATCAAAGCAGATTTATTGCAATCATGTGGATTAAACACGTGGCAGGAGATCCGAGCTTCCAAAGATTCATGACAATCAACATTAATTGCCCATATAGATTTTACACAATCAGCATTAATTGTCCAGATTCGTTGCAATCAAGATTCGTGGTCCAGATTAATTGCCAACAAAATAGGATCAAAGAAAATGGCAATTAAATCCCTAAGCCGCCGACTTTTTAGGGCAATCATTATAAACCCTAATGAACACACCCCACTCCTATAAATAGCAAAGTGCCATTCTCTTGTAGAGAGATCGGATCCAGAGAAAAAATTATAGCAAGGTGTCATTCCCTTGCAAAAGAGATCCTTTTCACCCGGCTGGACACACAGAGAGACAAAGGCGCATGCAAGAGAGTCTTCCCTCACGCTACGAGAGCATTTCTTCATCAGAGCCAAGGCTACGTCTGATCGTCCAAGGAGTAAGGCAGAGCTGCTGTCGCTTTCCCGAGCCTCTACCGTCATCCCCCAGAAAAAACTAAACAATTGTACTTAGATTGCTGTACCTAGGTTTTTGTCCCTAAGCTTTCTTTGTATGAGCGAGTTTGTATTGTGAAGTAAGAGTCCAGTCCTCCCATAAAACTGTTCTGTTCTTTTATAATCAATGGCAAACACTCCCAGTCGCTACCCTACAGTCCAGTCCCAGCCTCAAATCATTCCTGATAGCACCACCGCCTTTCCGTGGTGGGACTCAGGTCCCTCCAGCACTCGTAACATCCCACCCGTCTTACGCCTCCAAGCTCCGCCCGGACTTAGCTACAGCGAAAGATCCCCTAATCCCCGACGTTCCTCTCCCGGATATTGAATACCATCAGGACTCTCCAGTTCCCGTGGTCCCCTTCTCTGACCTAGAAGTGTCATCTTTGTCATCCTTATTCCCCCACACCTTCATCCTAAAATTTTCTACCGGGTGCCCCAAACTCTCCAGGGTGCAGGAGGCGATAGCCAGTTGGAGACTCTCGACGGAGTATCGAGTGGCCCCCCTTGACCCCAGATATATTATTCTCTACCTCTCCTCCGATCGAGACCACACGACCGTGTGGTCCAAGGGCACTTGCAGGATCGATTCCCACCAGATGAAGATAATCAGGTGGTCACCAGACTTTAACACCAATGGTGACTCTGCGATGGTCGCCGCCTGGGTGACCCTGCCAAACCTACCCCTAATATACTTTGTCCCAGCGGCACTCAGGCGTATTGCCAATTCATTCAGGACATATGTGGCAACGGTACCTGAGACCAATAACCTCACCAAGGCCCATTAAGCCAAATTCTGTGTGGAACTCGATCTCTCCTCAGAACTACCAAATTTTATCACCATCGAGCTGGCCAACCGGATTCACACACAACAAATCCTCTACGACAACCATATTATGTTCTACAACCACTGTCAATTAAGAGGTCACCTTCCAAAGCACTGCCATCATCTTCACCCAGAACTCAAAAAAAAATCCATCCAGAAAGACAACGAGCAAACAGAGGGAAGGACTCTAAGGATACCCCTTCTACCTCTTCCGAACTCGCACACGCGATTCAGATCCAACGATGGCAAGACAGACAAGAGCGAGTCTCCCAGCAAGGCCATGATCCCCTTCAGACCCCAACAAATCGCCTTCTCCAACCAATTTGACATTCTAGAGTCGGGTGACATGGAAGCACTGTAGGAACGAAATGGTAAAGCACAATACTCTAGAGGGGGTGTGAATAGAGTTGGCAGCGGAATAATGCTAATTAAAAAATGTTAGCAGCAAGATCACAGAATAATAATCACAACTAAATAATGTAAATGCAGAGATAAGAAAGCAAACGCAAAGATAGCGATGTATACTGGTTTTCCTCTGTTGAGGACTAATCCAGTCGGTAGAACTCTTGCTACCAGTTGAATCCACTATTGGCAAAACTGTAAGTTTTCTTACGAAGTCCTTGCAACTTCTACAACGCGAGCTTTGATACGAAGAACTCGTCCAACTTCAATTGTGAAGAGTTGAATCTTCTATCAAGCCTCTGATTACAATCACTCTGAAACTTCTAGACCGTACCGCACTGGCAAATCGACTAGAGGATTATAATTGGCTTGGGATCTGAAATTTAAAGCTCGAGAAAAATTCTTTGGAAGACTGAAAGCTTTAGATAGAGAGAAAATTGAAAGTGAATGAGTGAGTTAAAATGATCGAAATCCTTCTCTATTTATAGGAGTTCCAAAGACAGAATTCTGGCAGAATCGGACAGAACTCGATGAGGAAATCTCGGTCAAATCCGCAACTGCAGGAGGACCAAGTTCCAAAGAATTCAAAAATCAAAACGGCCACTAAACGAACTCTGGCCGAACTCTGGCCGAGTTCTGTCACGGTTAGGTTATGTTTTTAAAAAAAGTTTTTAGGGATTTTTGAAAACCTTTTTGAAGCTTTTGTTAATATGAATGTTTTTCAAAACTATGGATATTTTAAAAATATTTTGAAATCATTTTGGAATAGCCTATTTGCCAGTACGACTCAGCGTACAACGTATTCCTAGACTCAATAAAATGAAAAATACATTGCTCAAAGAAATACAGACTCGAACAGGCAGACATTACTTCAGTCTTGAACTGGGTAGATAGCTGTTCTTGATCATGTCCAAGAGTCCGAGATATCCTGACTAGCTTCATATATCCAGACAGAGTTTGATCAATTATTAAAATCAGTTTGACCATATGACCAATGGGCCAACAATCTCTCCCATTTTGATAATTGACAAACTATGAATGATATAACATCTTTGCTTGGAATAAAATCAAAAATAGTAAAATTGTTCATATTCCTGCATTTTCAAAAAAAGAATGTTAGATCCTATTTTCTCCCCCGTTGTCACTTAGAAAAATAATTGCAAAAGAGAAAAACTCCCCCGCAATCAATGCATAAATAACAAACTGTGAAGAAACACAAAATAAAATTTATGAAAAATTATGACAGATGGTAGAGACAGTAAAAAAATAACATCACAGGCATGTATTTGTCTCAGGCAGTTTATAATATAACAGAGAATTAATAATAGAGAATTATGTCATAGACAGTTTATAATAAAGAAGCAAATAAAGATGCTATAAATAAGTAAATAAACTGATGTGAAACATAAACTACGCATCTCATAAAGATAAAAAGATGTCCAAGAGACATAAAAAAATATCCAGTACAAGTCCTCAAAAGAAATACTGATAATAAAGTCTAAAGACAGAAACTTGGAATGTCGGAGCATTTTCAAGTATACAGTAAATAATGTCTAAGTCTCAAAAATCAGCTAACATATCATATCTCCTCCTCCTCATCATCATCAGCATGACCGGTATGTCCAGAAGGACCAGCTGCAGAGGTACCAGCTCCAGAAGGGTAAGGAGGAGCGCCAGTGTAAAACTCACCGACATAGTCCCAAGGAGCACGGTCAGAACGGTACCAATCATATGCGTTACCGAGCTGAAAGTAGGCATGAACAGCCTCATCCTCACAGCGGTAACCAGAGAAGGCTGGATCTCTAGGAATATAATCGGCAGAATGTCCAGTCTGGGCAAATCGGAGATCAGCGAGAGAATTTGCTATCGCCTGATAACGAATGACATCGTGGAACTCACGCTCGCGAGCTATATCCATCATCGAGATGTGCACATCCGAAAGGTGCTAGTGTATGCCCTCAAAGGTCATGGCATACTGCTGAGGAGGTGGAGGAGGTGGAGCAGTAGGAGGAGCAGCAACAGTCATACTACGACGAGATAACTTCAAAAACTTGGGCTCAGGGTCTTGAGTACAAGTTGACAAATCAATATCGAAACGCTGGAAGATGCGTGAGAGAATCATCGCATAAGAGAGATTTTTATCTCTTGCACGACAACGTCCCATCATCTGGATAATGGTCTTAGGGGCAGAAAATGGAATCCCCTTAAGAATGTGATACATAGCAGATAATTCAAGAGATGTCACATCATCCTTTGAAGTAGACTTTAGAAGGATAGTGGAGTAAATGATACGATGCAATTCATAATTAAACAAGTTCAAGTTGTTTGCCTTGAACTTTCCAGAGCGAACTCGATCAGGTGCACAGAGTTCCGCTTTGAAACTAGTAAGTGTCGTACCGTCCGGGAATTCAAATTCAGTGATATCAACAAGCGGTTCACCTTTGTTAGGAATACCAAGGATTTTTGCCAAGAGGACATCATTGAAATTGATATGTAGTCCGCCAGCACGAGTACTTACGTCAAACGTGTTTAATATGATATTACAGTAGAACAGTCTAATGCCATTAGTTGCTACTGGAAAACAAAGTTTAGCAAAATATTGTAACCCTAATGCCTCAAAATAAGGGCGGTGTTCTGGAAACACAGTCCACTTGATGGGAGCGCCTGTGCATATGGATCTCATGGAGAAGTCTCCATACCACAGTAGGGCTTGATCTAGGGTTTGAAAGTAAAACCCATCGAATGCACCATCGTTCGATTGGAATGGCGAAAAGAGGGAATCTGTGGGTGGATTCGAAGATGAACCTTCCTCACTAGGATTGGTCGTCTTCTTCCTCTTGAAGGGGTTAAATCCCTTAGGTGCCATTGTACAATAAAGTAAAATGCACGAAATTGAAAGGAGGAGAAATATGAAGTTATACCTCCCGAGATTCGAATATGTTGAAGAGGACAACGATCTCTGCACGAATCCAAGATTTGGATGGATTTTACCACGTAGATTGGGAGAGAAAGAGTGGTGAAGAACTATGGTTTTAGAGCTTTTTGCGCAGCTGCTGTGCTGTGATGGTGGATTTTAGAAGCAATGAAGAAGAAAGGCTCTCGGGTTCTGGTTATATAACCTGATACCCTAACCGAAATCGGGCCGAATTCGTTCCGAAGTCTGGACGAATTCGCCTGGGGTTAGTTTGGAACACTTTCTTTTTCATTGGCTCATTTTAAAGATTTAATTCAAAGATTAGTAATTTTGACATTCAATTAATATAATTAATATTATTTTATAAATTAAATTTTGTTACACAACGACTGTTTTAGATTAGCTGTAGGAGTACTGTCCCAGCTGACGAAGGTTCACCGGGGAACTCTTAAATACCGCTTCGCTTCAACCGTAGTTGTGGAGAGGGACAGACTCTTTATTGTCTTGTCTCTAACACAGTTTTTGCATATTGAAATAAAATCATAAAATAAAATTAATTAACATTATTGACGTCCAAAATTCCTAATTCTCGACGTAAATAATTGAAATGATCTTCTGCTAGAGGTTTTATGAAAATATCAGCTAATTGATTCTCAGTATCTATGTACACAAGGTTAATATCTCCATTCTGATGATGACCTCTAAGAAAATGATGTCGAATTGCGATATGCTTAGTACGAGAATGACATACTGGATTCTTAGTCAAATTAATAGTGCTCGTGTTATCACAGAAAATGGGAATGTGTGCGTAAAATAAATCATAGTCTTCTAAGATTTGTTTCATCCACAAAATCTGAGCACAACAACGTCCAGCGGCGATCTACTCAGGCTCTGTTGTTGATAGGGCTACAGAATTTAGCATTTTACTAAACCATGAGACTAAAGCCTTGCCTAAGAAATGATATATGCCGCTGGTACTTTTTCTATCAACTTTGCATCCAGCATAATCTGCATCCGAGTAACCAATAAGGTCAAAGGACTTAGTTTTGGGATACCATAAGCCAACAGAAGAAGTGCCCTTAAGGTATCGAAAGATACGCTTAACTGTGAACAGATGTGATTCCTTTGGATTAGCTTGAAAACGTACACACATGCAAACACTAAACATAATATCTGGACGACTAGCAGTTAAATAAAGTAAACTACCGATCATACCTCGATACTTACGTGTGTCGACTGGCTTGCCTTGTTCATCAATATCAAGCTTTGTTGAAGTTGCCATCGGAGTGCCAATAGGTTTGACATTATCCAGATCAAACTTCTTTAGCAAATCTTTTGTGTACTTGGCTTGATTTATGAATGTCCCATTGTCAGTTTGTTTGATTTACAGTCCGAGAAAGAATTTCAGCTCTCCTATCATGCTCATCTCAAACTCATTCTGCATACACTTAGAGAATTCTTGACACAGAGATTCATCAGTAGATCCAAATATAATATCATCAACATAGAATTGTATTAAGAGAAGCTTGCCATTAAAAGACTTAATAAAAAGTGTAGTTTCAACCATGCCTTTTGAAAAACCGTTGTCAAGTAGGAAATTGCTTAGACGATCATTCCAAGCACGAGGGGCTTGTTTTAAACCGTACAAAGCTTTCTTCAACTTGAAAACATGATCAGGGTTTTTAAAATCTGTGAAACCTGGAGGTTGTGCTACAAAAACTTCTTCTTTTATAAAACCATTTAAAAATGCACTCTTGACATCCATTTGAAATAATTTGAAATTATAAAAACATACAAATACACATAACATGCGAATAGATTCTAATCTCGTAAATGGGGCATAAGTCTCATCGTAGTCGATACCTTCTTCCTGATTGTATTCTTGAGCTACGAGTCGAGCCTTATTACGAGTTACTAAACCATTCTTGTTCAGTTTATTTCGGAATACCCAACGGGTGCCAATGACCGGATGATCAATAGGCTTGGGAACAAGTTCCCAAACTTAATTTCGTTCAAATTGGTTTAATTCCTCTTGCATAGCATCTAACCAAAAATGATCACTACATGCTTCATCAATGGTTTTGGGTTCTAGCTGTGAAATAAATGCAACACTAGAAACAATATCTCTACTGGATGTACGAGTACTTACACCTTTGGTAATATCACCAATTACCAAATCCTTTGGATGATCAGCCATAAATTTCAATCGTTTCGGCAGACTCTGAAGGTAGCTGGTCCCTGGATCTTCTCTAGGAGGATCAGCTAGTGCTGAGCTTGGTTGAGAATCAGCTGTTGTTGAGCTTGGTATAGTTAGATCTTCGTCATTGTCATCGATAGTCATTTGATTCAATTCATCAAAGGTGACGTTGATTGAATCTTCGATGATCATAGTTCGTTTGTTGAAGACTCTGTATCCTTTTTTCTTGGCCGTATAACCTAAAAATATACCTTCATCGGCCTTTTCGTCAAACTTTCCCAAGTTGTCTTTTGTATTAAGAATAAAGCATTTATAACCAAATATTCTAAAATATGAAACTGATGGAATTCTATCAAACCATAACTCAAATGGAGTCTTCTTCGATTTGGGTCGAATTAGAACTCTATTGAGAACAAAACAAGCTGTATTGACAACTTCAGCCCAGAAATATTTGGATAGACTAAACTGGTTTATCATTACTCTGGCCATTTCGGATAGAGTTCTGTTCTTACGTTCCACAACTCTATTTTTTTGTGGAGTCCTAGGACAGGAGAAGTCGTGTACAAAACCGTGTGTGTCACAAAATTGCTTAAACTCAGCATTCTCGAATTTGCCACCATGATCGCTTCTAATACGAGTGATCATGTAATCTTTTTTATTCTGTACTTTCTTGCAAAAGGCAACAAATTCGGATAATGCATCATTCTTGCGTGTCAAGAAGTATACCCACGTATATCAAGAGTAATCATCTACAATTACAAAAGCATAAAGCTTACCTCCGAGGCTAGCAACTCTGCTAGGACCAAATAAGTCCATATGTAGCAATTCTAAAGGTCTAGTAGTACATACTGCGTTTACTGACTTGAATGTGGATCTGGTAGCTTTGTTCTTTTCACATTGGCTGCATACCGAATCCTTCTTGAATGTTATATCCGGTAAACCGCGTACTAGCTTCTTCGTGGATAATCTTGAGATTGTGTCCATATTTGTGTGACCGAGTCTCATATGCCACAGATGACTCTCATCACTTTTAGCCATTAAGCATCTACCTGAAAAGTTAGTTTTTTCCAATAAATAGAAAACATATATGTTGTCTTCCCTGATACCTTCAAAGATAGTACTACCAGTTGAGCTATCAACTATAGTACATTTGTCTTTGCCAAAGTTGATGCCATAACCATGATCAACTAGATGACTTACGCTGAGTAGATTATGTTTCAACTCGGTAACCAGACAGACATCCTTAATCACAGGATAGGGAGACTTACCAACATCACCGATACCAATGATATACCCTTTCAAGTTATTACCGAAGAAAACATAACCTTCCTTCTTCTTCTTCGACACTGTTGCAAATAATGTAGCATCACCGGTCATATGCCGTGAACAACCGCTGTCGAGGATCCATTTGCTTTTAGCATGTGAAAGGTGTTCCACCTACAAAATAATTTGCAGATAAATTTTTTGTACCCATTTCTTATAGGGTCCTGAAATGTTAGCCTTTGGTATCCAAGCATAAATATTTAAATCAACAAGCTTTCTGATTCTACATGCAGGAGAGATATGACCAATGAGGCAACAATAATGACATTTAGCATGTTGAGTGTTGAAAGCTGAGTGGTGTGCATGGTTGGTAGGTTTAGGTTTTCTAGTATAGAAGAAAGTATACCTATAATCATGTTTGGGCTTAACCTTTTGGGGTAAAGGTTTGATAGGGTTAGGTCTGACAGTGTTTGGCTTGGAAATGTTCCGATTTTCGGTAAGTGACACGTGTTAGGGTAGGAAGCAGCAGTCTCAGGCTGTTTTCCTAACCTAATTTCCAATCTTTTGGAAGTGTCATACAACTTAGTATAATCAGAAGTGAGTGTTTCCATTCTGATTTGTGCACTTTGAGGACTTTTCTTCTCTTTAGAAAGTTATTCTTTCAGTTGGTCAATAACCTTGTCTTTTTCTTCAGATGACTTGGTAGTCTCGTGTAATAAGAGCTTAATAGAGGAAAGCTCACCAGACTCACTAACATTATTTCTAACCTCAGCTAGTAGGTCGGTAAGTCTTTCTATTTTACCTTTGTACTCTTTGAGTACCTTCTTAGAGGTCTGATATTTGCTACGCAGTTTCCTGTAATCACTTATCAGTTCACTGAAGGCATCTCCTAATTGCTCAAAGGTGAAGTCATCATATGTATCAACTACAGGTTCAGTAGGTACCTGATCGGATGCCATAAAGCATACGTTTGCAGCATCTTCTGATTGTTCATCTTCTGAGTCGCTGGCTTCACTTTCATGCCATATGCTGGTGTTGGCATATCTCCGAGATGTTGATCTCTTTAGGTTCCTTTTTTCATACCTGTTGCTCTTCTTGCTTGATGATGAGTTTGTAGGACAATCCTTCTTCATGTGTCCCTTCTTCTTGCAGCCGTAGCAGACAGCATCATCTTGATACCAGTTGTTGCTGCTATTATTTTCTTTGGCTTTCTTCTCATATCTCATGAATCTTTTGAATTTCCTTGCTAGGAGTGCTTGATCTTCAACATCAGATTCACTACTGTCTGAATCACCTTCAGCAGCTTTTTTGTGCTGAGCCTTGAAAGCGATCATCTTTTCCTTTGGTGCAGGCCCTTCAAAATCTTGTAGCTCCAGTTCATGAGTGAATAGCTTACCCATGAGTACTTCGAGGGAAATAGTTGTGAGATCGTTCCCTTCAATGATTGCAGTAGCCTTTGGAATCCAGTTCTTGGTAAGTGCTCGCAGGAGTTTGCGAATCTTTTCATGGTTACTGTAATCTTTGCCTAAGGAGGACAAAGGATTTATAATATCCAAGAATCTTTCGAACATCTGAGTAACTGTTTCGTTGGGCTTCATCTTGAACACCTCATACTCTTGAGTAAGTCTGCTGAATTTTGATTCTTTGACTTGAGTCGTGCCTTTATGTGTGACTTCAAGAAGCTTCCACACTTCATTAGTAGTTGTGCAGATAGATACCCTGTTAAATTCAGTTCTGTCTAAAGCACAAAATAAAGCGTTAATAGCACGTGCGTCAAGACTGGCATTTTTTTTCTTCCTCTGTATATCTGTTATGGGGTTTTTCAACTAAAACTCCATCAACATTTATACGAGGTGGCTTTTGATAGCCATCAATAACAATAGACCATTAATCAAAGTCAAGTGATTTCAAGAAGAAACTCATCCGTGTTTTCCAATAGGTATAGTTCGTACCATCAAACAGTAGAGGTCTGTTTGTGGCCTGGCCTTCACTTATGAATTTCACAGTTGCCATGTGTTGTGCTGTGATCTATATAACAATTAATTAAATGAATAAATAATTGCAATATTACCTTGCTTTACCTGTAACACCCGCTCTGATACCAATTGTAGGAACGAAATCGTAAAGCACAATACTCTAGAGGGGGGGTGAATAGAGTTGGCAGCAGAATAATGCTAATTAAAAAATGTTAGCAGCAAGATCACAGAATAATAATAACAACTAAATAATGTAAAGACAAAAATAAGAAAGCAAACGCAAAGACAACGATGGATACTGGTTTCCCTCTGTTGAAGACTAATCCAGTCGGTAGAACTCTTGCTACTAGTTGAATCCACTATTGGCAAAATCGCAAGTTTTCTTACGAAGTCCTTGTAACTTCTACAACGCGAGCTTTGATACGAAGAACTCGTCCAACTTCAATTGTGAAGAGTTGAATCTTCTATCAAGCCTCTGATTATAATCACTCTGAAACTTCTAGACCGCACTGTACTGGCAAATCGACTAGAGGATTGTAATTGGCTTGGGATCTGAAATTTAAAGCTCGAGAAAAACTCTTTGGAAGACTGAAAGCTTTAGATAGAGAGAAGATTGAAAGTGAATGAGTGAGTTGCAATGATCAAAATCCTTCTCTATTTATAGGAGTTCCAAAGACAGAATTCTGGCAGAATTCGGGCATAATTCGGGCAGAACTCGATGAGGAAATCTCGGTCAAATCCGCAACTGCAGGAGGACCATGTTCCAAAGAATTCAAAAATCAAAACGGCCACTAACCGAACTCTGGCCGAACTCTGGCCGATTTCTGTCAGGGTTAGGTTATGTTTTTAAAAATAGTTTTTGGGGATTTTTGAAAACCTTTTTGAAAACCTTTTTGAAGCTTTTGTTAATATGAATGTTTTTCAAAACTAAAGATATTTTAAAAACATTTTAAAATTATTTTGGTATAGCCTATTTGCCAGTACGACTCGGTGTACAACGTATTCCTAGACTCAATAAAATGAAAAATACATTGCTAAAATAAATACAGACTCGAACAGGCAGACATTGCTTCGGTCTTGAACTGAGTAGATAGCTGTTCTTGATCATGTCCAAGAGTCCGAGATATCCTGACTAGCTTCATATATCCAGACAGAGTTTCATCAATTATTAAAATCAGTTTGACCATATGACCAATGGGCCAACAAGTACCTGCAGAGTCAGTCAGCCCTCTAACTGCTTTAGTCATCCCCGAGAGAACGCCCAACCACCTACTTCAAAGGAAGATGAGTAGATAACTGATACTAGCAAAGTAGATCAACAAAACACCAATGAGGAACCTCTCGAAGATTCCCTAGCTATCATCTCCAACGACGCTGATCAACAACACACCAGCGAAAACTCGATCGAAGCAGCCCTCGCAATCCTAGGGCCAGACCAAGCTAGGAGAGAACTACAGGTCCTAGCCGCAGGTTACCCTCTCCAGCAAGCTTCTATTCTGTTGGGGAGCGCCAGCGACTCCCTAGCTATCCCTACAGAGGATCCCAACACGGACTCCGCTAGGGAAATTATTGGACCCCCCACGGTCTATCTCGAGCAATCCACCGACGACCCTTCCACCTCGTCCAAGGCGAAAGAGCCTACCTTGTGCGAGAAAAATGCCCAGATAGGAATCATCGAAACAACAACCATCCAAACAACATCCGCCGCCAAGCGAAACAAAAAACCCTCCCACAACCTCATTAATGCTTAACATCCAATCCTGGAACGTCCGCGGCCTGGCAAACAAACCTACATCTAGGAGAATCTCCAGCCTTCAGAAAATCCACAAGATCGATATCCTCATCATAATTGAACCAAAAATTCCTCCCAAAAGATTAAAGTCCATCCAGCTCCATCTGGGACTACCCTCGACCGTAGCAGGCAGGCACGATATTTGGATCCTCTGCACTTAGGACGTTAACATCGTAGTCATTAAGGACTCCTGGCAAGCACTTTTCTGCTGGATGGATCACCCCATGCTTCCAGAACGTGCTATTTTCTCAGCGGTCCACGGCAACTGTGATATCGCAGAGCGGAAACAACTCTGGAATGACCTTCTTGAGATCCATCTTCACAACATCAATTCCCTTTGGCTTTGCATAGGGGACTTTAATGCGATCACCAGCAGAGAAGAGAAAATCGGAGGTCGGCCACCTCCTATATCAGCCATGCAAGACTTCAACAACTTCATCTTCAACGCTCATCTAGCCCCCCATCCAGTTCAACGACAATGCATTCACCTGGTGCAACATACAGAAAGGGGAACGTCGTCAATACTCCCGACTGGACAGAGCCCTCACGAATGCTTTCTGGCAAGGAATGGGTCTTAATACCAAACTATCCCACCTCAACTCCACTGAATCTGACCATGCCCCTCTGCTGGTCGAAATTAAAAACAATACCACTCCACCCAAAAAGAACTTCCAATTCCTCAATTTCTGGACCGATCATCTCTAATTTTTGGGCATCGTTGCAAAAGCGTGGGAGCATGACGACTCCCCTAACCCCCTTATCCGGGTGAGCAACAAGCTCAAAGCAACGAGGAAAGCTCTATCTAATTGGAGCAAACGAGCCTACGGGGATATTTTTTAAGCCGTTCGGGTTGCTGAGGACGATGTCACCCGTGTTGAAGCCAGATTCTCTTCGGATTGATCCTCCACGGCTAGAAGAGCAGAAAGGCGATGCTCATATTTAGGCTCAAAGTGGAGTCAGATTTCTGGAAGCATTAAGCGAGGTTGAAATGGGATAACGAGGGGGACAAGAATTCAAAATTTTTCCACACCTACGTCAACGGCTGCAGACATAAACTATCGATTCACCATACCACAGCCGAGAATGGGAACCTCATAACTGACTATAAGAACATCCAAGCGTCCGCAGCGGATTTCTACTCCAAATTACTCTCCAAAGAGACGGTTCAAAAAGACATATCATTCCTGGACCAATTCCTCAGTCTCATTAATGATGCCGAAAACGCCCAGTTGGAACGCCCCATGACCGAACAAGAAGTGAAAGAAGTAGTGTGGGCTCTAAACGAGTACAGTACCCCCGTCCTAGACGGCTTCTCGGGTATCTTCTTTCGTACCTGCTGGAACATTATCAAGCAGGACATCACCGATGCGGCAATCGTATTCCTCGAAGGAACCACTTACCCAAAAGCCATCTCCAGCGCCAAGCTGATCTTCATCCCGAAAAAAGAAAATCCTGAATCCTTTCACGATTTTCGACCAATCAGTCTTTGCACCTTCACCAAAAAAATTGTCCCAAGATCATCGCCACCAGAATGGCCGATATGCTTCCCAAAATCATCTTGGAGGAACAAAGCGGCTTTGTTCGTGGGAGGAACATCCAGGATAATATTATGCTAGCTCAAGAATTAATAACATGCATGAAGTTTCCAGCTAGAGGGGGCAACATCGCCGTCAAAATCGACATGGAGAAAGCTTATGACAGACTGGATTGGCAATTTATGATTTGGGTATTCAGAGCTTTCGAATTTTCGGAAAATTGGACCAACACCGTGTGGAGATCCGTCAGTAACTCATGGTTCTCCACGGTTACCAACGGTCAATCTAAGGGGTTTTTTAAATCTAGCCGCGGCGTTAGACAGGGCGACCCTCTATCTTCCACTGTCTTCATCATAGCTGCAGATGCTCTGAGCAGAAACCTTAACAACATGGTCAATATTTCGAACTTCCAGCACTATCACACTTCCAGTGGATGCCCGATCATCACCCACCTAGCCTTCGCCGACGATTTACTCATCTTCTCATCCGGAGAAGTCGGAGTGTTGGAAGTGGTCCACAACACTCTAGAGAGGTACTCTAGATGTTTCAGACAGAAGATCAATCATTCCAAGAGCGTTATCTACGCCCATGTAGAAGCATAAAAAAGAATAAAGAAAGATCCATGCGGCCAGGGAGCCCTATACGGTTCAGAGAGTTCATGCGGCTCAAGGATCCATGAGGCTCAAGCGTCTATGAGGCTCAAGCAAGTTCTATGCGGCTCAGAGAGGAGCCATGTGGCCTGCAAACAGCTCTTCCGTTTGTCCTTTACTGTATTAAATACCTTAACGGCTGACAGCTCTGACACATGACAGCCCTAACACAAAAATACAATTATGACTCCGTCATAATGGTAGACTCCTAGGGAAATAAAGGAAATCTCTGACACGATCTCCCAAAATCCAGAAACCTTCATAAGGACTTGACACGTGGACAGTCGCATGCGGCTCAAGTAGAGACCAGCCCATGCGGCTCAAGCGGAGGCTGCCCCATGCGGCTCACGAAGACTATCCCCATGCGGCTCACGAAGACTATCTCCATGCGGCTCACGAGGACTATCTTCATGCGGTTCACGAAGAAGGCACCCATCATGCGGTCACCTACACTCATGTGGCTCAGATCATTACCATGCGGTCCAAATGTTCAGGGGGCTACTCTCAAGCAGCCTTGACACGTGGCCAGCCTTATGCGGCTCAATGAGGAGCAACCATCCTGCGGCTCAGATTTCTGTAGTGGCTCGCAGTTAAGACACATGGCATGATAGCGTTACACGTGGCATCAAATCAACCGAAATCCATCAACAAATCCCAATGAAATATTAGGATCAAATCAGATCATTTGCAATCAAGAAAATCAATGACACGTGGCGGGAGATCCAAGATTGGCATAACAAATCATAAGGATTTATGTCAATCATCATTAATTATCCACAAAGATTTGGTGCAATCATATTAATTGCCCAGATCTATTATGAGCAGCCCAGATTCATTGATCATAAGCCACCGACTTTAGAGAATGGGCAATCTTTCCAAACCCTAATGATGCCCCCCACTCTTATAAATAGCAAGGTGCCATTCCCTTGCGAAGGAGAAGATTCTCGGATAAAAAAAAGAGAGACATAGAGAGCCAGAGAGCCAGAGAGAGAATATACAGAGCCTGAAAGGAGAGCATTTCTTCAGCAACGCCAAGCAGTTCTTCTACAGAGCCAAGGCTGCACCCGATCATCCAAGGAGTAAGGCAGAGCTGCCGTCGCTTTCTCGAGCCTCTACCGTCAACCCCAGAATCTAAAATAAACAATTGTACTTAGATTGCTGTAACTAGGTTTTCGTCCCTAGGCTTTCTTTGTACAAGCAAGTTTGTATTGTGAAGTAAAAGTCCAGTCCTCCGATAATTGTTCTGCTCTTTTATATTTCATGGCAAACACGATGGCGACTCTGCTGGGGACAAACTTCTCCATGGCTGAGGAGTTGGTGATGCAATCGGATGTAGCCAAACTTGGCTCCATGCAACAGAAGATGGTCGTCCGCTTCGACCAACAGGCGTTTGAAGAAATGCTCTCTGAGGAAAGTGCTGGCCCGGTCCAGAAGCGAACCCGCACAAAGAAAGCTCTCAGCGAGTGGCGGCCAAAACCATTTGCTCCTCCTGTAATGCCTGTGGTTCGTATTATATATTTGGAATACGTCTACGTATTTTATTCTGTATTGCATGATTTTTGGCTTAGCTTTTTCTTCTTGGCTCAGTTTATTCTTGGCCCGGGGTTGGCTTAGTTCGGTTGGGATTGTTTTTGGTTCATCATGAACCATGGATGAACCCCCTACCTACCACCACCTTTGGTATTTATTACCATTCTTCTTTCTCTCTCTTCATTACTCTTCTTCTTCTTCCATTTACTTCCTTACCTACCAGAGAGAGGAGAGAGAGGTCTAGGCAAGTACAACTTGCTTCATGGAGGAACTCTGATTTTATTGCCTCATTCTCTTCCTTACAGTATTTTAACTAACTTTAGAACTTGGCATTTTCACTTTCAATGGCTAGATTCTTGTAGATCTATATTTACCTTATATTCGGATTTTTTGGGTTTTGATCTACTTAATCTTGTTATTTTCGAGTTTTGATGGTTCCATGTTGTAGAGCATTTCATTTTACCCTATTTTGACCTATGGAAGTTCGGATTTGGGCTCCGGATGATAGAGTTATGCAGCTTGGTAGCCATGGCTTATGGTGTACTTTTTCTCGGAAATTTGGAGAAGAAGTACAGTCCCGAGCAGCATGGTAGCACTTGACCGCATGAACATTCATGCGGCAAGTCAGTTCCAACCGCATGCGCTATTGCCTTGACTTGACCGTATGACAAGTTCATGCGGCGAGTATTCCTTCTCAGCCGCATGACTGAGGCCCAGTCCTTCCTGGTCGTATGGATTTCCAGCAACCCTGAGCCGTATGAACTCAACGCTCGCGAGCCGCATAGACCTCAGTTTCCCAGCCGCATGGTTTTGCTTCCTTTGACCGTATAGTCATTGCTCCCCGTAGCCGCATGGGTTGCTCCTCCGCGGCCGCATGTACTTGATTGGTCAGCCAGCCGCATGGACCCATTCCCCGCCAGTCGCATGAGTTTCCTATCCTCCTGACCGCATATGTCTTGCCTTTCTCAGCTGTATGACTGAGTGGATCTCCGAGCCGCATATGACTGATACCCCTTTAACCGCATAAGCCCTTCCCTTTTTAGTCGCATGCGCCTGACCCAATTCAGCCACATGGGCTGTTCTCTTCCAGCCGCATGAGATCATTCCTGGCCGCATATGCCTTAGCCGCATGGCTCTTCTACTGCCCTGTATATTGATATTTTATTAGATATTTTACGTAGATGATTGTGCTTGTACAAATAATCCAGTCCTGTCTTACATCATGTCTAGGAGGGGACTCCTGAGTACCACGGTCAGGAGTACCCATTGAAATGGACTAAGGCTAATAACTAGATTAATACATTAGTCATGAAGAGATCTCCCAGCTACAGGCAATCCCATTACCTGGGCACGCCTTGGGATCTGTAGCCTGCCGTCGAGTAGGGCAAATTTCCAGCACACTGTCATGTGTTGCACCCTTCAAGCTACCGAAGGGTACATTTGTTTCCTGGACGGTATACCCACCTGAATTCAACTCTAATTCTTTTAACCCGGGTAACCTGGATGGACTGCAGGGCTTGTGGCTGTGGAAGATTCTCACTGTATCTTGTTAGTAACTAGGCTTGTGATAACCCTAGTTAGTTAAAGTATTAAGCCGTAGTTCTTGTTTGGCCGTGAAATGATTGGATGGAGTCTAACCTGTCTAGTCTTGTCCTGATCATATTCCAGGTTGCTCCATGACCAGAATGCTTGTATTTATTTTACCGATAAATGGTGAGAATTCCAAGTTCTGTTCAGACGAAGGGTTACAACCCCGGTCCTTGTTTGGTTTATGGGTTGTAACCTGGTTATCTGAATAGTTCCATGGTTATCTCGTCGTATATCATCCTGATGTATTTTCTTATTTTCTATTCTTACTTATTTATACTATTGTACTAATTGCTGGTTTTAGTTCCTAAGTGAAGCTTCCTTTGTGGTACTTGCTCTTTCTGGGGTCTGACCCAGCTGGTTTTGTGTGGCCAGATTTTGGAGCAGCTCCAGAGGATCTACCGACCTTCCAGCCAGATGGTGGCCACTAGACGGAACCCTGGCAACGAGTGGGTTTATTTTTGGCTCTCCCACTCTATTGTAGAAATATTCTTTTGAGGCGTTTAGCCGACGCGCACCTGTTTAGCTCGATTGCACTTTACTTACTGTCTGCCTACGGGCTGTAACATGATTAACGGATCCTAGGGTTGATCATGTATGACTAAACTCTTGCTAGTCCTAACATTTATAACGACTAGCTTCATGATCAGCTGAATATGTAATATTTGGGACGCCTTATTATTGTATATTCAATGATCATACATGTTGTAACATTTACTTACTTGCTTGTGATTGAGACATTAGGCTTGTTCTTGACCATAGGAGACTGTTGACTTGTAGTCAACCCTCATGTATCTAGACAGCCGTAACCGTATAGGGAGATAGAATCCATTTTAATATACGTAGCTGGCTATGTCTGCCCCCGGTCTCCAGTATTCTGGTTCTGGGGAGTGACATGGTTTAAGTGGTGGCCCATGCAGGTCTTGTAAATCAAGATATGTGAGGGTTTACCGAATAGATGTCTTAATCAGAATTCGACCTTGATCTCTGCTCATATCCTCTGAATCCCTGGATTCTTGTCCTAATCATATGCTTGTATCGTTGATCTGTCTTGGTCCTTCCTTATTGTTCCCTATGTCGTCTTCTTCAGCGGCCTCATTCCTGGACCTGCCGGTCAGCGAGGCGGAGCACTTTCCGTGGATCAGCAGCAACCCGGAGATCAAGCCCAGCATTCGGGAGTAGCCTTCAGAGTCGTGCCTTCTGACGGAGAACCACCAGTCCAGCCAGTTCAGCCTTCCGAGCCTGATGATGGCATTTTGGTAGGTCTCGTCAGGACCTTGATAGCTTCTCAAGATCGTCGTGGAGACGTCTTGCACCAGGCAGTGGCAGATGCGTTGACCAGAGGCGGTCATCAGGGTAACAGCGCGGCCAACAGCTTCAAGCGCTTGAAGCCTCCTTTCTTTGATGGTAGTGAAGATGCTATCACCGCAGATGCTTGGCTTCAGGACATCGAGATAATTCTAGAAGCAGCTAGGACCCCAGAGATCGAGAAGGTAGCCGTGGTGCGCCTACAGTTGCTAGATCTTGCCCGCAGCTGGTGGACAGCTCAGGCCGTTGGATTAGCAGCACCCATTGCTTGGGCAGTATTCAGAGAGAGATTCTAGACCAAGTATTTCGATGCTGTAGCTCGGTATGATCTACAGACGAGGTTCACCAATCTGAAGCAGATGGGCAGAACGGTCGATGGATATATGGCTGAGTTTTTGAGACTCAGTCGGTTTGCTCCCACCTTTGTGGCAACCGAGTATGATAGAGCCCATCAATTTCAGTAGGGGCTTCACTTGGAGATTTTGTTAGCAGTTGAGCAGTTTGAGCAGTTTGAGCATCAGACTTTTGATGCAGTCTTGAGAGCAGCTAGGAGGCATGAGTATACCTCCCACAGAATTGTGGATAGGGCCGGAGGTCGGAAGAGATCCCACGGCCAGATGAATCAGTCTTCAGCTCCAGTCCCGGCAGCCAGGGCTTTGACTATTGGAGCTCCGAGGCGGGCGGCCTCAGTGACGTCGGTCCACCATTCAACCCCGACGTACCTTCAGAAGCAGCAGCAGAAGCAGAAGCAGTCTTCCGCAGTGGGATGTTCTCATTGTGGGAAGCCAGGCCATGTGGTGGCAGAATATCGCAGGGTACAGGGATTGTGCCTGGCTTGTGGAGCACCAGACCATAGGGTTAGATCCTGCCCGAATAGGGGTGGTTCATCATCGTCCAACCTTTCTAGCTCTTCGGTGAGAGGACCAGTACCGTTTCAGCAGCAACAGTACCCATTGCCGAGGCCCTTGTCGCCTCAGACCCAAGTATTCCAGCAGCAGAACCCCCAGCAGTATGCCCAAGCCCAAGCCCAGAGTCAGAATAGGCAGCGAGGATTTCAGCAGAGGGGACCAGCACCCCGAGGGCATGGTCATGCTATGGTGATAACCGTAGAGGAAGGATTGGCACCAGGAGAGGTAGTGGCAGGTACTATTCTCGTCAACTCCTTTCCAGCTTCAGCTTTATTTGATTCTGGTGTATCGTATTCTTTTATGTCTGCACGATTCGAGACACGGATAGGATTGGAGCCCGAGTCGTTATCGGTAAGGCTCAATATACTTACTGGTAACGGACTTGTGGGAGTCGATAGAGTGTTTTCCTCGTGTCAGATCGTAGTTAGCGGTAGGGAATTTCCTGCTAGATTGATAGAGTTCCCGATGGCCGATTATGATGTGGTCCTAGGGATGGATTGGTTGAGAAACCAGTATGCTAGGATAGACTGCCACATTGGCAGGGTTATTTTTAGCATTCCAGGTGAGCCAGAGTTTTCCTTTTCCCGAGGTAAAGTTGAGTCTTCCCCTCCGATATTACGGATGGCAGTAGCGGCAGTTCAGTTGCCGAGGATAGTGGATGAGTTCCCAGATGTTTTCCCAAAAGAGCTTCCAAGTATGCCTCCAGAGCGGGAGATCGAGTTCTCCATAGACTTGATTCCCGGGACAGCCCCAGTGTCAGAGAGAGTCTACAGGATGGCACCTTCAGAGTTGGAGATCTTGTACAAGATGATTAAAGAACTTCGAGCCAAGGGATTCATTCGTGCTAGTGGATCGCCTTGGGGAGCCCCGATGCTTCTTGTGAAAAAGAAGGATGGTACGTCTAGGTTATTTGTTGATTATCGTACCTTGAACTCAGTGACAATCAAGAACAGATACCCTCTCCCGAGGATAGATGACTTGTTTGATCAACTCAAGGGGGTATCAGTATTTTCGAAGATCGACTTGCGCTCAGGATATCATCAGATCAGAGTCAGAGAGCAGGATATCCCGAAGACAGCTTTTAGATCGAGATATGGGCATTGAGAGATCCTAGTGATGCCATTTGGAGTGACCAATGCGCCGACTGTATTCATGGATCTCATGAATCATATCTTCATACCTTACTTGGATCAGTTTGTGATTGTGTTTTTGGACGACATCCTGGTCTACAGCAAGAGTGAGACAGAGCATGAGCAGCATCTTTGAGTGGTTCTTCAGACTCTCAGGGAGCACCAGTTGTATGCCAAGTTCAGTAAATACGAGTTCTGGCTCGATCGCATTTCGTACTTGGGTCACATCATCACCAGAGGAGGAGTAGAAGTGGATTCCCAGAAGATTTTGGCTATTGAGTTGTGGCCGGTGCCTAGCACAGTTGCAGAAGTTCGCAGTTTTCTTGGATTGGCCGGCTACTACCGGCGGTTTATTTCAGGTTTTGCTCGGATTTTAGCACCACTGACCCAATTGACCCGTAAGGATGCGCAGTTTGCTTGGACAGCAGAGTGTCAGAGTTCATTTGAGCAGTTGAAGCGAGGCCTGATAACGGCTCCCATTATCGCGCTTCCAGATGGAACCGGAGGATTCTTCGTGTATTGTGATGCTTCAGGCAGAGGTTTAGGATGTGTTCTGATGCAGCATGGGAAGGTAATAGCTTATGCTTCACGACAACTTCGTGATCATGAGATAAATTACCCAACCCATGACTTGGAGCTGGCAGCAGTAGTGTTTGCACTTAAGTTGTGGAGGCACTACTTGTACGGAGTTAGGGTGGAGATTTTCACCGACCATAAGAGCCTGAAGTATGTTTTCACCCTGAAGGATCTTAACATGCGTCAGAGGAGGTGGCTGGAGCTTCTTGTGGATTATGATGTCAACTTGCAGTATCATCTCGGGAAGGCCAACGTCGTTGCAGATGTATTGAGCAGGAGAGCCGGAGCTTATTTCATAACAGCGCAACCAGAGCTGTTAGCAGATCTCTAGAAGATGGGTATTAAAGTTGTCCTCCCTTCCAGTGTGGCATTGATGGCTAGCATGCAAGTTCAGTCCACCATAGTCGAGATGATTCGGATGGCGCAGTCAGTAGATTCTAAGCTTCAGCAACTCAGAGCAGAGTGTGAGGCCGGACGAAGACCAGGGTTATGCATTTATGAGGACGGTACACTTCGACATGGTAAGCGTCTTTGTGTACCCAGCAGAGATATCAGACAGGAGATCATGTCAGGAGCGCACATTTCTCAGTATTCCATCTATCCTGGCAGTACAAAGATGTACCGTGATATCCGTCAGCACTTTTGGTAGAATGGCATGAAGCGGGAGATAGATCGGTTTGTCTCTCGGTATTTGGTTTGCCAACAAGTTAAGGTCGAACACCAGAGACCGGCTGGACTTCTTTAGCCCTTGCCCATTCCAGAGTGGAAGTGGGAGCATGTGACCATAGATTTTGTTACCGGATTGCCTAGATCCCCAGCTGGTCGGGATGCTATTTGGGTTATAGTTGACAACTCACGAAGGTGGCTCACTTTCTCCCATTTAGAGTTGGTCAGTCGAGAGCTCAGTTAGCCGAGATGTACCTCAGGCAGATTATCAGGTTATACGGTATTCCAGTCAGTATCACCACGGACCGAGATTCAAGGTTTACGTCGCACTTTTGGTGTAGCTTGCAAGAGAGTTTGGGGACTCATCTCCAGTTTAGTTCAGCCTGTCACCCGCAGACATATGGCCAGTCGGAGCGCACGATTCAGACTCTTGAAGACATGTTACGGTCCTGTACACTTAACTTCGGTGGTTCATGGGAAGATCACTTACACCTAGTAGAATTCTCGTACAACAACAGCTTCTAGGCCAGTATCCAGATGGCACCGTCCGAGGCACTGTAAGGTAGGAAGTGCAGATCCCCGCTAGCATGGGATGATGTCGGAGAGAGGCAGATGCTCGGTCTAGAAATGATTTCCCAGACAGTTGAAGTGGTCAGAAGAGTCCGGGATCATCTTCGAGTTGCCCAAGATCGCCAGCGCCATTGGGCCGATTCTCATCGGCGCCCTCTCGAGTTTTCTGTCGGTGACCATGTATTCCTGAGGATTTTGCCTAACCGTGGCGTCATTCGTTTCGGCGTACGGGGAAAGCTTAGTCCTAGGTATATAGGGCCATTTGACATTCTGGAGCAAGTAGGAGATGTGTCCTATCGTCTCGCTCTTCCGCCGACTTTAAGAGAGGTGCATAACGTGTTCCACGTATCCCAATTACGATGGTATATCCCAGACCCGAGCCACGTCCTGGATTATTCGGAATTGGTTGTTGGTACCAACCTTTCGTATGAGGAGAGGCCCGTGTCTACCGGAGAGAGAAGATCCTCAAGAATAAGACTATCAAGTTAGTCCGAGTTGCTTGGGGTCATCACTCTTTGGGTGAGTCAACGTGGGAGCTTGAGGATGACATCCGATCGCGGTATCCCGACTTGTTTGACTCGTGAGGTATAATGTCCTTCTTATGCCTCATGCCTACGATTCCTTGCTTGCATGATTGATTGCTTGATTGATTGACTAGTATAGCTTGCCTGTGATTAATGTAGCTTGTCATTGCCCTCTAGCCTCTTGATTAAATTCCGAGGACGGAATTCTTTTAAGGTGGGTAGAGTTGTAATGCCTGTGGTTCGTATTACGTATTTGGAATACGTGTACGTATTTTATTCTGTATTGCATGATTCCTGGCTTAGCTTTTCCTTCTTGGCTCGGTTTATTCTTGGCCCGGGGTTGGCTTGGTTCGGTTGGGATTGTTTTTGGTTCATCATGAACCATGGATGAACCCCCTACCTACCACCACCTTTGGTATTTATTACCATTCTTCTTTCTCTCTCTTTATTACTCTTCTTCTTCTTCTTCCATTTACTTCCTTACCTACCAGAGAGAGGAGAAAGAGGTCTAGGCAAGTGCAACTTGCTTCATGGAGGAACTCTGATTTTATTGCTTCATTTTCTTCCTTACAGCATTTTAACTAACTTTAGAACTTGGCATTTTCACTTTCCATGGCTAGATTCTTGTAGATCTACATTTACCTTATTTTCGGATTTCTTAGGTTTTGATCTACTTAATCTTGTTATTTCTGAGTTTTGATGGTTCCATGTTGTAGAGCATTTCATTCTACCCCATTTTGACCTATGGAAGTTCGGATTTGGGCCCCGAATGATAGAGTTATGCAGCTTGGTAGCCATGGCTTATGGTGTACTTTTTCTCAAAAATTTGGAGAAGAAGCACAGTCCCGAGCAGCATGGTAGCACTTGACCGCATGAACATTCATGCGGCAAGTCAGTTCCAACCGCATGCGCTATTGCCTTGACTTGACCGCATGACAAGTTCATGCGGCGAGTATTCCTTCTCAGCCGCATGACTGAGGCCCAGTCCTTCATGGCCGCATGGATTTCCAGCAACCCTGAGCCGCATGAACTCAACGCTCGCAACCTGCATAGACCTCAGTTTTCCAGCCGCATGGGTTTGCTTCCTTTGACCGCATAGTCATTGCTCCCCGCAGCCGCATAGGTTGCTCCTCCGCGGTCGTATGTACTTGATTGGTCAGCCAGCCGCATGGACCCATTCCCCGCCAGCCGCATGAGTTCCCTATCCTCCTGACCGCATATGTCTTGCCTTTCTCAGCCGCATGACTGAGTGGATCTCCGAGCCGCATATGACTGATACCCCTTTAACCGCATAAGCCCTTCCCTTTTTAGCCGCATGCGCTTGACCCTATTCAGCCGCATCGGCTATTCTCTTCCAGCCGCATGAGATCATTCCTGGCCGTATATGCCTTAGCCGCATGGCTCTTCTACTACCCTGTATATTGATATTTTATTAGATATTTTACGTGGATGATTGTGCTTGTACAAATAATCCAGTCCTGTCTTACATCATGTCTAGGAGGGGACTCCTGAGTACCACGGTCAGGAGTACCCATTGAAATGGACTAAGGCTAATAACTAGATTAATACATTAGTCATGTAGAGATCTCCCAGCTACAGGCAATCCCGTTACCTGGGCACGCCTTGGGATCTGTAGCCTGTCGTCGAGTAGGGCACATTTCTAGCACACTGTCATGTGTTGCACCCTTCAAGCTACCTAAGGGTACATTCGTTTCCTGGACGGTGTACCCACCTGAATTCAACTCTAATTCTTTTAACCCGGGTAACCTGGATGGACTGCAGGGCTTGTGGCTGTGGAAGATTCTTACTGCATCTTGCTAGTAACTAGGCTTGTGATAACCCTAGTTAGTTAAATTATCAAGCCGTAGTTCTTGTTTGGCCGTGAAATGATTGGTTGGAGTCTAACCTGTCTAGTCTTGTCCTGATCCTGTTCCAGGTTACTGCATGACCAGAATACTTGTATTTATTTTACCGATAAATGGTGAGAATTCTAAGTTCTGTTCAGACGAAGGGTTACAACCCCGGTCCTTGTTTGGTTTATGGGTTGTAACCTGGTTATCTGAATAGTTCCATGGTTATCTTGTCGTATATCATCCTGATGTATTTTCTTATTTCCTGTTCTTACTTATTTATACTATTGTGCTAATTGCTGGTTTTAGTTCCTAAGTGAAGCTTCTTTTGTGGCACTTGCTCTTTCTGGGGTCTGATCCAGCTAGTTTTGTGTGGCCAGATTTCGGAGCAGCTCTAGAGGATCTACCGACCTTCCAGCCAGATGGTGGCCACTAGACGGAACCCTGGCAACGAGTGGGTTTATTTTTGGCTCTTCCACTCTATTGTAAAAATATTCTTTTGAGGCGTTTAGCCGACGAGCACCTGTTTAGCTCGATTGCACTTTACTTACTGTCTGCCTACGGGCTGTAACATGATTAACGGATCCTAGGGTTGATCATGTATGACTAAACTCTTGCTAGTCCTTACATTTTGTAACGACTAGCTTCATGATCAGCTGAATATTTAATATTTGGGACGCCTTATTATTGTATATTTAATGATCATACATCTTGTAACATTTACTCACTTGCTTGTGATTGAGACATTAGGCTTATTCATGACCGTAGGAGACTGTTGGCTTGTAGTAAACCCTCATGTATCTAGACAGCCGTGACTGTATAGCGAGATGGAATCCATTTCAATATACGTAGCTGGCTATGTCTGCCCCCGCTCTCCAGTATTCTGGTTCTGGGGCGTGACACCTCCCTAAGCTCTGGATGGAGTACTCTCTGCTGCCCAAAATGGCGAAGGCGACTCTCGTACGGCCCCACTTCGAGCCATAGAGGACTCTGCTGTCCCAAAGTCCGGCAGAGGAAAGTACTACGATGCTGGACTTACAGGGGCAAAGAGTGATTCTATGTGCTCCAGGAAGAAACCAAACAAGGGCACTAGCCACAAGACGAAGACTCATGCGGCCAAGATTGCCAGCCGCATGAATGATGACCATGCGGCTGAGAATGCTAACCAAGGGCATAATACTCATGCGGCCAGGATTTCTAGCCGCATGGAGAACACTCATGCGGCCAGGACTTCCAACCGCATGGAGAAGCCCTATGCGGCTACGATGGCCAGCCGCATGAAGATTTTGGATTCCAGCCGCATGACGCCTACTCCACGCGGCTCTGTCTTCGACCGCCTATCCAATGGTCCTGATCTCTTGTACTCCCAAGAAGACATGTCTGATTCTCTCCAGCACCACTTAGACTCTTCCTACTATGTGCCCTCACGCACTAGAGTGAAGAAGTCTAGGGAAGCATGAGCTTGGCAAGCTCGGTCCGCTGATCCAACCTCTGACCATCCGAGCGTCCCATACACTGTCATACGAGCCTCTGATGGAAAGTTGTATAGAACCACTCGAGTCCAGCCCCCGGCGGCAAACAGACAGAGAGGTTCCCAAAAGCCTTCCAAAATCCAGGGAGCAAACATGGTCGATCCAGACCCATCTGACTTGCGTGAGGCCATCCTCCACAAATGCAAGGAAAGAGAAGGTGCATCGGGGTACAAAGAGTCCTCCAACGGACGTCACTGCACCCAAGTCATCGTCAACTGTTGTTGCAATAACGCGACGATATGAGAAGACCGACAGTCCGTCTTCCAAAGACTGCAACAACCATGTTCAGAGGATGAGGCACTTCCCGTCGTCTCCTGCAACTCTGCTCAGAAAATCCCCGCCGATGGGAGAGGAAAGAAGACAAATGTTCCCAGCCCGAAGATTTCAACCACTATGACTAAAAGACTTTCGTCTAAGCAGGTGCCCACCACCGGAGTTTTCCAGGGTACCCGTTCTAAGATGAAATCTGCTACGGTAGGAGATTCGTCGTCCACACCACTGGGGGTTGCTGGGACTGGGGGTAGCACTCCTCCGAACCTCCACGACAATCCGATGTTCCAAGAAGACGAGCCGGGGGAAACAACTCTCCCATCAGATGTAGCAAACCCTGATGTCCTCGAGGACGTCCAAAACTCCCAAGACGAGGCGAACTCAGAAACTAGGGGTACTGTTCCTTCTGAGTCCGAACCAGAGGAAGACATTCCCACATACCCCGATGACTTCACGCTACAGGGGTATGATTCGGAGGGCACTTCCTCCACCGTTCCGTCCATCTCTCCTCATGTAAAGACGATGTTCATGACGGACAGCAGCCAAGGTGGTTCTAGTGATGGCCAACGCATCGACATTCTGGAGGCCATACTGCATGCCTTGGTCAAGTTTGTGGACGTGATCAAAGCGGCCCTTCCAACTCTGCAAGGAGGGACGCCTGGCCAAACAAGCACGGGTCCCGCGGTCAATGCGGACTCGAATTCAGCGGTACCGAATCCAGGAAACAATCCTCCTGAAGTAACGGCCGCCACCTCTATGGATGAGGCCCGAGAAGCGAGAAGAGAGGTCCAGGATCTCCGAGCCATGTTTCACGCTCGAGAAAACTCTCAAGACCTCAAAATACGGCAACCGTACCCTGCTGCATGGAGGGATGTCCCCTTCCAGCCAAGATATAAGCCGTTCAACATCAACCCGTATGATGGCAAGACCTCCGCAAGTCGATGCATTACTTACTTCGAGGTCACCACCGACCATCTGCCCTATGACGATGCCATCCTCACACGATTATTCATTAGGGCATTGGAAAGAGTCGCCTTCGACTGGTATCGCAACCTGCCAGACAACTACATCCACTCCTTCGCCGGCTTCAAGCGCATGTTCTTGGAGAGATTCTACGAAGTAGGGCAGGACATCACAATGTCCACCCTCATGGACGTCGTCCAAGGGGAGAAAGAGCTGACAATGAACTATATCGAGCGGTTTCGCCAAACCGCAATGAAGTTGCCGTCTGGAAATCCGGATTCCTCCTTGATTGAAATTTTCCAAAAGAGATTGCTCCCAAAAATCAGTCTCTGAGTGGACGAAAGTTAATTTAAGGACTGGAAGACATTCATCATCAGTACCACTAGTGCCGAAGAATAATTGAAGAAGGCTCGCCAATTTGGATTGCACATCTCGGACGGAGAGAACAAGGGCAAGCGTCCTAATACCAACAACGACAATGGGGGTAGCCCCTCTAACAATCGGGACAGCAGGGGTAAGCAGGCTATGGTGGCCGACACGGCAAAGAAACCTGAGTCAAAACTGGCAGACAAATAATGGCCGCAAATCACTTACTCCTTCGAAGACGGTCACGTCAAGCCCATCTTGGACATGCTCATACAAGGAGACAGAATTCAACTTCCTCCACCAAGACGGGAACCTCGGCCGACAGAAATGGAGAACCCAAAGTATTGCCATTACCACCGCTACGTCCACCATGCTACACACGACTGCTACCAACTAAAACGGTACATCCAAAATCTCATCGATTTGAACGCTCTGGCCATCGATTTCGAGGAGGTAACTGTGGCAGCCAATATGGTGTCAGTACAATTTGGCAGCTTCCCTCCAACGGAAACTCAAGACGGTGTGGTCCCCATCCCTCTGGTGATAATGAAGATTGCTAATCTTCCACCTCCTGAGATCAGGCTGTTGGTCTAGTGCCCCTCACCACATCACGAGGGGAGGTCATGTGGGTCCATCCAGACTTGGTATCTGAAGTGACTCAGTCCACACCATTTTCCATTCGTAAGAAGAAGAGTGGAAAAGTCAGATCCTGCCGCACAATCTCGGCAGATATCGAAGAAGTCACAGCTGTCGTTACTCGGTCTGGGGCACAATCCCAATCTATGGCTGATAACTCGGCGGTTGAAGATCATCAGCCCGCTACAACTGACGCTCCGGGACCTTCTCAGCCTCCGACGACCGACAAGCCTAGGCCGAAGGAGACTCGTTTTGACAAATCCCTCCGAAAAGAGGCACCACAGGGGCTGGAGAGGCCCTACAACTTCGACATCTTGGCGTAATTGGCCAACACATCGTCCAAGTTGTCATTATACAAGCTTCTGAGACTCTCAAAGGATGTTCGCGCGGCTTTGAGCGATGCACTCTAAAATACCGATGCGTACCTGGCTCAGGTCAACCTCACGGGAGAGAACCCGCCTGCAGATCTCCAAGACAGTGCTTGCACGGGAGCGATGCCCAACATTGTCTTCACTCCGTAGGATATGCTCATCAAAACTAACCTGCACGATCGTCCATTATACTAAACTGGATACATCGGCGACGTAAAGGTGGATCGGATACACATTGATCCTGGCTCTTCTATAAGCATTATCCCGAAGGGTCTGTTACATCATCTCCGCATCCCTATGCATCGCCTGACGCCTACAAACACCGCCATCAGCGGTTTTAATTCGGGCAGGAGCTACCCAATTGGAAAGATTCGTCTGAAGTGTCAAATTGGCGATCTCTAGTCGAAAGTCACCTGTTACGTCATAGATGCAGACACTTCTTACAATATCTTCCTGGGGTGCCCATGGATACACGATTATATGATTGTGCCTTCTACGCTACACCAATGCTTCAAGTATGTCGAGAAACACGGCTTCGTAAGGACAGAATTTGCCGACATCGATCCCTTCAAAGGGGTCGAATCCTACTACTCAGACTCCTGCTTGTACGAAAAGTCGAAGAGGCACCTTGGTGAAGGAGATGTGCAAGCTCATACCGAGACAGCCATATGATCAGAAGAACCTCTGACGATCCACCTCCAAGCTCGCAAACCAGGCAAGTCCGCACCCCTTACCGCCACTCTGTGTAAGGACGCAATCAGCCTCTCGGCACAAGAAGAGCAAATGATAGTCCGGCTGCCAAGGTCTGGCCAAGTGCCAAGACCCACAACGGAGCCACTGACAATCAGACTGCCAAGAGTCGGCCAGCGGCAAACGGAGAAGCTCAATCCCTCCGACAAGCCAATGACGATACGCCTTCCCAAGAAGAGTCGTCACCCCGATAAAAGGTCTGGGACTTCTAGCGAACCAACCACTCCCCGCCCAGCATCGAGTACCAAACTTGGGGTCGCTAGTCTGCCAATAACTCCACGCTCTGCTCCACCAGTTGAACCCCTGACGATCAAGATGCCCAGGTCGTCCTCTCAGTCTTCGTTTATACAGGGGGTATCCGAAGAGGAACCAGAGCTAGCCAAGTATGTGGCTGCCCACACTGATGTTTCCTCCGCAGATGATGTAATCCCACTAGAAAAGATACCTTACTTCATCAATAAAGGGCTACCTTTGAACTACCTCGAGCTTAATAAGCTTTGTACAATGTATGCTATGGAACACGGTATAGGCACTCACCTACACACACAGGTGACGAATGTTTACACCATAAACCAGCTTACCCCTGTGGAAGATGCTTACCGCATAATCGAGGGAAGGGACCATCCAATCATCTTCGGCCGGAAGGACGATCCGCAGCCCTTCACCATAGAAGAAGTCGATCTTGAATCAGATGTCGGAAGACTGCCTCTGTATTTTTATAGCCCCCAATCCGAATATCTCATGCAAAAACAGGGGTATGATCTGGAGACCACGCCAGGCTTGAACTACGGCACTGGACGACGATTACCTTTGAAGCCACCGGTCCCGGCTGGCAAACTTCGGGACTACTATAGCAAGACTCGATGTGGATTTGGGTATGTTACACCCACAACGATCCCTGAAAGTTCAGATGAAGAATGTGACTGGCATTTATATTCAACCGGATCACCAACTTCTGACTCGGATACCAGCATCGAAGACGTATTCAGACAAGTTCTGTCAGTCAACATGGCATTCGCCGATACTTACGAATAATATAAAGACATTCCAGAAATCCTCGAGTTAGAACCGTAGGCCCAACAGTCGGATGCACAATGGGAAAAGCGGTTCGAACAGAGAGAACCGCCTACTGAAGATGAAGTTATACAGGTCGACGTCGGCAGCGAATCATCTCCAAAACCAATCTTCGTCAGTAAAAGCCTAACAGACGAATAGCGAGAATCGCTGCTGGAACTTGTCAAAGAATATATTGATATGTTCGCCTGGAGCTATGAAGACATGCCGGGGTTAAATCCCGATATTGCTCTTCACAAACTCAACATTCGGTCGGATGCAAAGCCAGTGAAGCAACAACAGCGACGCTTCCGCCCTGGCATCATGGATGCGATCGAAGCCGAAGTCAATAAACTAATAGCCAGCAGCTTCATTTGTGAGGAACAACATCCGAATTGGGTCGCCAACATAGTACCAGTCCTCAAGAAGAATGGAAAGATTCGAATCCGCATCGACTTCCGCAATCTGAACGAGGCATGTCCCAAAGATGAATTCCCCCTCCCTATCATAGACATCTTGATTGACAACACCTGCGGCTTCGAACGTATGTCATTCATGGATGGCTACTCGGGGTACAACCAAATCAAGATGTCTCCTGACGACGAAAAGCATACATCATTCCGAACATCGATTGGCACATACTGCTACACAGTTATGCCCTTCGGTTGAAGAATGTCGGTGCCACATATCAAAGAGCCATGAGTATCATCTTCAGAGACCACTTACGCAAGACGGTGGAGTGCTATGTTGATGACATCGCCGTCAAGAGTCGCTGTAAGGGAGACCATCTGCAGGATCTGAGGAGGGTATTCGACCTGATGCGAGCGTATAATTTGAAAATGAACCCTACGAAATCCTTCCTGGGCGTATCCAGCGAGAAGTTCATGGGTTTCATCATCACCGGCCAGGGTATCCATGTATACCATGAGAAGACAAAGGCAATTATGGAGATGGGTCCCCCGAGAAATCTCTGCGAACTCAGAGGCCTTCAAGGGAGGCTAGCTTACATCAGGAGGTTCATTTCTAACCTCTCCGGGCGATGTCGACCATTCACCCATCTCATGAAGAAAGGCATCTCATTCGTATGGGACGAAGAATGTCAGCGTGCCTTCGACAGCATCAAAGAATATTTGTCGAACCCTCCACTCCTGGTGGCCCCGGTCGCTGGAAAACTATTCCTGCTCTATGTACGCGTAATGGAGCATTCCTTTGGCACCCTGCTAGCACAAAACAACGATGCAGGCCATGAACAAGCCATATATTACCTCAGTCGAATGATGATTGGGCCAGAGCACCGATAAACTACCGTGGAAAAAGAATGCCTCGCCCTGGTGTTCGCCATTCAGAAGACGCAGCACTATGTCACTGGACAAACCATACATCTGATCTCACGAGTCAACCCTCTCAGGGTCCTCATGACTAAACCAGGGGCACTCAGCTCTCGTCTCGCTACATGGGCAATATCGCTGTCCCCTTATCATATGATCTTCGTCCCACAAAAGGCTGTTAAAGGTCAAGCCCTGGCAGACTTTTTGGCAGCCCACCCAGGCTCGGAGTCGTCCAGAATATATGAAGAAATCCCAGATGAGGCCGCCGACTCGCACGCAACCTCTAACGATGATATATGGCGAATGTTCTTCGACGGTGCTTCGAGAACTTGACCCAAGGGCAACATCGTCGTTGGAGTCGGGGTGGTGTTGATTTCTCCTTCCGTATTGGTGATCAATCGCGCTTACTCTCTCACGGAACCCTGCTCAAACAATGTGGCCGAGTACAACGCTTTGGTCATTGGCCTCCAACTTGCAAGAGAGCTGGAGGTAGAATATCTTGAAGCATACGGCGATTCGCAATTAATCGTCAATCAGATCCGGGGCTCATACGAAGTCCGCCACGAAGACATGATCCTCTATCACCAAATAGCGATCGACATCATCTCATCGTTCGAGAGGTTCTTCATCGAACATGTTCCCAGACTCTGAAATATCGAAGCCGATGCCTTAGCAGGCCTGGCCGCTTCCCTAGCATTGCCAAATCATACTCATCAATCGGTAGATGTGATAGGCCACGAACTGGTCTGTCCCAAAATAACGTTCAATTAGTGGCGAGTTATTCTGCTCAGACGATCGACGAAGTCCCAGACTGGAGACAACCGTTTATTGACTTCGTAGTCTACGACATCCTGCCCGAGAACCCAAAAGAGGCCACCTCTATCAGAAGGCGTTCTCTCAGATTCTTCTACGATATAGAGACGAAAATGTTGTATCGCCGATCCTACGATGGATTATTGCTTCGATGTCTGTCAAATGCAGAAGCCAAAGAAGCCGTACGCGAAGCTCACGATGGTGTCTGCGGGGCCCATCAGTCTGGCCCTAAATTGCAAGATCGTCTCTGCCGAATGGGCTACTACTGGCCCATGATGGTAGCAGATACGATAGACTATGCTAGAAAGTGCAAAGCTTGCCAAGTCCATGCGGACTTCATCCACCAACCATCCGAATATCTACATCCGACAGTGGCGTCCTGGCCGTTCGAAGCATGGGGAATGGATATCATCGGTCCGATTACTCCATCTTTCTTCCGAGGACATTGCTTCATACTCGCAATTACAGATTACTTCTCAAAATGTGCGGAAGCTGTCCCGCTTGCAGAAGTAAAAACTTCAAACGTGATCAGCTTCCTCAAGCATCATGTCATCTATCGTTTTGGACTGCCCCGAAGGATCATCTACAATAATGGTCGACAGTTTGCAAGCCACGCATTCTATCGATTCTGCGACAAGCACCGCATCCAGAATATTGCTTCAACGCCATACAATCCAGCAGCGAATGGGTTGGCAGAAGCACTCAACAAAATAATCATCAAACTTCTCAAGAAGTTCGTATCATCCAACAAATACGACTGAAACGAGAAGCTTGGTGAATGCTTATGGGCGTACCGTACCACAGTCTGAACGGCCACAGGGAATACACCATTCTTCATGGTGTACGGAAGTGAGGCAGTTGTCCCATTGGAGACTCAAATACCCTCACTCCGTGTCGCTCTCACTTATCAATTGACGACGGATGATAACTACCGTCGTCGGCTACAAGAGTTAGAGGCCTTAGATGAAAAGTGCCTCCTGGCTCAGCAACGGATCGAGATATACCAAGCACGCATCTCCGAAGCCTTCAACAAGAAGGTTAAAATCAGAACATTTCAAGTGGGCGATTTCGTTCTGGCAGTCCGGAGGCTGATGGTCATGACTCACAAGACCGTCGACAAGTTCCAGCCAAAATGGGAAGGTCCATTTATCATCGAGGCTGTATTCTCCAACGGTGCTTACCACCTCGCAAAACATAATGGAGACTTGCTCATGTTGCCCGTCAACGGCAAATTCCTGAAGAAATATTATGTCTAAACGACACATTCCAGATTATCGAGTTATGTACCTGCTGGTGCCGCTGAACTCATATTTCCAAATTCCAGATCTTTGAGTTATGTACCCGCTGGTGCCGCTGAACTCACATCCAAAACATTCCAGATTATTGAGTTATGTAACCGCTGGTGCCACAGAACTTACATCCACAACATCCTAGATTATCGAGTTATGTACCCGCTGGTGCCGCTGAAATCACATTTCTAAATTCCAGATCATTGAGTCATGTACCCGCTGGTACCGCTGAACTCACTCTCATAATATTCCAGATTATCGAGTCATGTACCCGCTGGTACCTCTGAACTTGCACTTTGATTCCAAAATTCCTGGATTGTCGAGTTATGTACCCGCTGGTACCCCTAAACTTACATCCCGGTCACTCTTTCGGGGGAAAGTTATGTATGACCATACCTCTGAACTTTCTTTCTAAAGGAGCTCCTTCCTCATGATCCACTACCCGCACTCCCAGTGCACAAAAAGGGTAACAGATCCACAAATTTCCAAAATGACCATGTCGATGTTACCTCTGAGTCGTCTCAATTCTGCCAAAAACAAATCACCCCTCTACATAGAACTTCCATGTCCTCATTACCTCTGAGTCGTTCTTTGTACCCCCTTCATTGAGCCCACTCCTGCCATGTCCTCATTAACTCTCAGTGGGAAGGCTCCGTCGAAGAAACCTTCATGCTTGCCATGTCCTCATTACCTCTGAATAAGTATGTTGATTCCTTTTCGACTTATTATCTGTACCCACAACCGGAGTACGCCAAGGATAGTAGGTCCACAAATATCCTCCGTTGAGTCCACTCCTGCCATGTCCTCATCACCTCTGAGTAGGAAGATTCTGCGGTAAGAAAACCGTCATGCTTGCCATGTCCTCATTACCTCTGAGTAAGCATGTTGGTTCTACTTCATCCTATTATCCGTATCCTAACCCAGGATACGCCAAGGATAATAGGCCCACAAATATCCTCTGCTGAATTTCTCAGCAAAGGCCCATCATTCCTCATCATGCCCCGGAAGCCCAGCTGCTCCATGGCATTCCTTCTCCCGATACTCGAAACGTCTACGACAACATGACCATGGTACCGCTCTAGGTATCCCCAATCAAACTTGTTACCCGTACCTAAAACCAAGGTATGCCAGGGGTAACAGGTCCACAGACAAGTCCTCCATGCGGGGCACACATCACCACAATACCACAGGCACAACAAGCAATACCAATGAAGGGTAGAATGAAAAGTACTCATTATTTGAAAGACGAAAAAGATTGCATATGGTGGGGACCATGTCTCTCTCAAAAAGAAAAAGAAAAAGGAAAACAGAAACAAAAGAAGGAAAGGTCGACTATAGTTCGGTATTACACAACTCCAAGAGGCGGTTTCTCACCAAGGCAGTACCCCGCTCAAGCCTCTGTCTAGCTCGGCGCTCAGCCTCCTGGGACAACCGCTCCCCATTATCCAGGTCCATGAGTGCCCGCCAGTCATCGTCCAACTTCTTCAGAGCCATTTCCAGGTCAGCCGAAGCTTGATTGACTTTGTGTCAGCCTCCTGGGTAATTAGCCCCCTGTCGATCCGGGCAGCATCAAGCTCAAACTCAAAGAAAGTTAACTTCCTCTGAAGCTCAAGGATCTGTTCCCGCGTGTCAGTAATCCCGCGGGAGGCAGTCGCTTCCCGAGCCGTAACATCTTCACTCTCATGGCTCAATTGATCATATCGATCAGACAGAGTGCGGAGATCCCTCAGTATGGCCGGCCTGGTTTTATCCTGAGCGGCCCTCGCCTTCTCTATAGCAGTTGTGAGGGAGCCGCACTCCTGATCTATAGCAGCAGACAGATCAACCTGCCGCAATACCTGAAGCTGGGCCACCAGCTGATCAGTCTCCAGCAATTTAGCCTTCAGAAGTGCAGCCACCCCTGCCCCACCAGGAAGGGCCTTAAGGATATCAATTTGACCCTGGGCGCATTGCCGGGCCAAGACGAAAGAGGTCCTTCTCTCCACAGCAGCTTCTATCCCCCTTTTCAAGTGACGATAAAAACTGTCGACCACGTCCTGTAACGCTTCGTCCTGGACCTCTGTAGAGGACGGCGTCAGAGGAAGCATGGCCGGCAGCATCGAAGGAGTTGTGCTAGAACTTGCCACCAGGGGGTCAACTTCCGAGCAGAATGATGCACGGATAGCGACTAACTCTTCCTCTGCCACCCGAAGAGCCTGAACACTTGGCATGGCATAGAGGTCGACTCTCGGGGCCGCCGTAGTAGAGGAAGACACAAGGACTATCGTCCCCTGCCCCGTTTGTCCCATCACCGGACTTGCCGAACTCGAGCCCATAAGAGGCCCATCAAGACGAGCCGGAAGAGGAGGTGGTACGCTCCTCTCCGCCAGTGCCCCTTCGATAGAGTCTGTCTAAACAATGTCCATCCTCGGCACTGGAGAGGCAGGACCTGCATGTCCATAATAATGATCAATCGACGTGACCTGAAGGATGTGATGATAGAGCAGATAGGCCTCATCGCAAGTTAAGATTCGGCTTATCTTACCAGGAGAGGAGCATGGAGGCTGCAGCTCGTTCGCAGTTGGCATGGTCTCCTCATCCGCGATCTTCAAGTTAAATTCGGCCGACTCCTCTGACCCAGCCACCTCAGTGGGAGAGGCAACTCGATCAGCATCATCTTGATGGAATTCAGCAATTTCAGGGGCAGGCTTACCGGAGCCCCCGTCATCCCGAGTCACGACCTCGACAACTTGAGAGTCCTCTTCTTCTGACGTCTACAAGAGAGAAAGAAGATGGTTAACATCAAAGCTAGAAGAAAGGAAGAACCGGTAGTAACTTATTTACCTCTAATGCGGGGTCAACTTCTTCGTCTCTTTCCTTTATAGTTAGCCCACGGTGTCTGGTCATAGCCAGTTTCTGAGAGCGAGGAATGTCGTCGACAAGAGAAAGTAGCTTGCTATGTGTTCGTGCAAGACCGGGTGCAACGGATGGCTGATCTACCACCATCTCATCTGGCAAAACAGGCGGCTGATCTGGCCCTACATCTGCCACCGAAAGGGAAGGGTCATCTCCATCATGCTCGTCGCCTTCGTCATCTGTAGCAGCGGAGTCCGAATCCGGCACTTCGACTCTGTTCTTCCTCTTCCTTGTCTTGGCCCCCTGGGAATCCTCATCCAGGTCGGTACCAACAATTAAACTGGCACCCGGGTTAAAACCAACAGAGGCCTTGTTCGCCATAACATGATACAGAGCCGCCATATACAAGATCTCTACTGAGGCCTTCATAGTAGGGACTGAGAAAATGGTATGGGTATGGAATGTATCATAGTAGTGCCAGGCCCTGATGCCGTCAAAAAGGCTACCTTCGAAACCCAGATAAGAGTTGGGACTGTCTAGAAAAAGCTGACTATATCCAAATTGTCGGGCAA
Source organism: Iris pallida (assembly GCA_029216955.1). NCBI lineage: Eukaryota > Viridiplantae > Streptophyta > Magnoliopsida > Asparagales > Iridaceae > Iris > Iris pallida. Next base: position 45,247 of record JANAVB010008514.1, read on the forward strand.
ACCTGCTAGGCAGATAAGGCTCCAGAAAGACAATATTACGGTTGCGATACACCAGATGAGCGGGGCGGATGTTACGCAGCCACAAAAGCATCTGGCCGTCCAGAAGTTGAGGGGGCCCAATAACGTCGAGATGGACAGCCGCTATTTCCTCATCAGTAAAACGCGGGACAGATACAAAAATATCGTACATGTCCGTCCTCGCCAGTGCCATCCAGCAAGCACGCATGGTCTCAAATTCCCAAGACTCATTACGATAGCGGAAGATAAAAGCATCGTCATCAGTTATGCCGTCTTCAGAGCCCGGTCTCATCAAAGACGGATAATGCATCAACAACCACCCCATCAGATAATGATAGGGCAGCTCAGTCCGTTCAAAATCTTTTGTCATATCGCGGACAATGACCTTAGATGTGAAAGTGTGAAGGCCACGGTGTATGCTGTACACCATGGCCGGAAGAAGAGCTAGCCTGACTCGTAAAACTAACTTCACAGCTGGAAGGATGAGGTTACGACTGATCCTTTCGATAGAACCAGTCCCCCCTCCCCGAGACTACACAATTTCGCAGCCATATCATCAAGAATCCCGTCAGGAGCGCCTTCTCTGACAGTTCTTGGATATCCTGATAAAAATAACCAAAGGAGTCGATTTTACTCCCGAACCTGTCACTAGTGGTGGCCATCCTCTTAGCCGACGACACTAAGGCTTTAACCGCCTCCCAGGATTGAGGACGTCGGGAAGTAACTTGACCTGAGGCATCCGTCGTGAAGAGATAGCGCACCCAGTCCTTGGTATGAGGGGCATTCCCTTCCGAGCTGCTATCCTTTTTGGCTATTTGATGACATGTGCTATAATGGCACAATATCTCTTGATAAAGAGCCACGAAGCCTGGATACCGCCTTTCCAACTCTTCGAACTCCTCATTCGTGGGAGTATACGCCTCAAAAGCTTCATCCCCCCAAGAAAGCTTAGAGACCGTATGCATTTCGTGGAGCACAAGCCCCATTTCCCCTACGGGTGTATAGAAGGTTCCCGTACGATGGTTATACATCTCCAGCAGAGATATAAATAATCTTTTGTTTATAGGCAAGCCATGGCTGGTGCCCCGAATAGCAGGGTAAAGACCAATCTCACACAGAAAGGCCTCATACTTTCGCAAAATCTACGTAGACAGATTGGTCCACGAGGGAATAGGATGTATCCAGCTAGGGAGCATCAACCGACCAATGGGATAGGAGCCCTTCCAAGCAAGTTGGTTCATAAAAGTGTCGGCTGTAGAAAACGTGAAATTGGGACTCGGCACATTCAAGAAAGTATCCGGGGCCAATCCCATTACAGAACGGCTGGTGTGCACCTTGCCCGCACACACTGACTTCATGCTGTTGTTATAAAGGATGTCTCCCACAAACATCCCACTTCAGGAGTTAAAGACTCTTCCATCTTCCGGTCCAGTGGTAGCATATTGAACCAAGATAGTGGGAAGTGACGCTCCATTTACGGAAAGCGGATCGCAATTCTATTAGAAACAAAACTCCAGTTCTCTGACACCTCCAGAACCTGACTGTTCTTCACAGTCAAGGCGTCTCCAAAGAAGAACGCAGGCTTCAAGTATTCCCCTTCTAACTTCCCCGAGTTCATCATAGCATTAAGAAAATAGAAAGGCTGGTTCGTGAGGGCATTCAATCTCGTCGGAGGCTTGTCACTCGGAAACTGGTCCGCCACATGCCTAACTATATGGTCATACCTATAACACAGAGCAGCTTGGGCAGGGCCTACCAGGAGTTCTCCAGCAGCATTAACCGGCAAATTCACTGAGAAGAAGACAGAAAAAGATAAGTTAAAAAAGATGGACAAAAAGAACCAGTGGATGTTTTCGAGTTTATGCGGCTCCAACTTAATGAAGCCTCATGCGGCTCAAGAGAACACTTATGCGGCCCCAACTTAATGATGCCTCATGCGGCTCAAGAGAACACTTATGCAGCCCCAACTTAATGAAGCCTCATGCGACTCAAGATCAGAAGAACATTTATGCGGCTCCATTCAGTGAAGGTTCATGCGGCAGTATTTTCATAGGGCCCTCAGGAATCGGATAAGTTCGTACGGACCACGTGACTGACAAATGTGTGTGAATCTATACGGCTCAACGTAGCTTATGCGGTTTCGTTGGCGAAGCGCGTATGCGGCCACAGTGGCTATTCTTATGTGGCTCGCGGCTCGACCATAGGACGAACATGCGGCTCACATGAAAATAAAGGATCGTGCATAAAGCATGCGACGTAGCCATAGCAGTTAGGCTTCTTTAAACCCACATAAAGTCCTTACCAGCGATAGGGGGATGGACGTCAGGGTGAGCTGCGGGCACGGCGGCCGGCGGAGGAGCGGCCGCAGTCGAAATAGAGGCAGTCTTCTTGACCTTCGCCGTCGGAGACGACGAAGACGCCGCCTTCTTGCCCTTTGCCACAACAGTCTTCTTGGGAGCCATTGGTGATCGAAGAAGAGGATGACAATCGGGGTAGAGAAGGTTCGAAGTAAAGAAGAAAGTAAAGAAGAAAGTAAAGAAGTTTTCTCTCTTAAACTCCTCTTATTTATAGGAGGACATGAGGGGGGGACACGTAGACTAATAACTGCCTCGAAAAAGACGAAACTGACTCCTCGGATTTCGTCCCCTCTCTCATAAAGAAGATTCACCCAGGACATAAAATCTAAAGATTTAATGAGCCGACCCTTGGGATTTCCCCTAAAGGTGGCACTAAAACGAATTTGAGGCAATTAAAGACACGCACACGTGGCAAGGAGCTATGCGGCCCGAAAGTCCATGCGGCCGAGACATCCATGCGGCCGAGACATCCATGCGGCCAGGACATCATCTGCGGCCAGGAGAATTTATATATGGCCATGCTTCTTATTCAAAGTATTTCAATTTTACAAATTGAAAGCTTTGAAGGGGGTATTGTAGAAGCATGGAAAAAAATAAAGAAAGATCCATGCGGCCAGGGAGCCCCATGCGGCTCAAGGATCCATGCGGCTCAAGCGTCTATGCAGCTCAAACAAGTTCTATGCGGCTCAGAGAGGAGCCACGTGGCCTGCAAATAGCTCTTCCGTTTGTCCTTTACTGCATTAAATGCCTTGACGGCTGACAGCTCTGACACATGACAGCCCTGACACAAAAATACAACTATGTCTCCGTCATAATGGCACTCCTAGGAAAATGAAGGAAATCTCTGACACGATCTCCCGAAATCCAGAAACCTTCATAAGGACTTGACACGTGGACAGTCGCATGCGGCTCAAGTAGAGACCACCCCATGCGGCTCAAGCGGAGGCTGCCCCATGCAGCTCATAAAGACTATCCCCATGCGGCTCACGAAGACTATTCCTATGCGGCTCACGAGGACTATCTTCATGCGGTTCACGAAGAAGGCACCCATCATGCGGTCATCTATACTCATGCAGCTCAGATCATTACCATGCGGTCCAAATGTTCAGGGGGCCACTCTCAAGCAACCTTGACACGTGGCCAGCCTTATACGGCTCAATGAGGAGCAACCTTCCTGCGGCTCAGATTTCTGCAGTGGCTCGCGGTTAAGACACGTGGCATGATAGCGGGACACGTGGCATCAAATCAATCGAAATCCATCAACAAATTCCAATAAAATATTGGGATCAAATCAGATCATTTGCAATCAAGCAAATCAATGACACGTGGCGGAAGATCCGAGATTGGCATAACAAATCATAAGGATTTATGTCAATCATCATTAATTATCCATAAAGATTTGGTGCAATCACATTAATTGCCCGAATCTATTATGAGCGGCCCAGATTCATTGATCCTAAGCTGCCGACTTTGGAGAATGGACAATCATTACAAATCCTAATGATGCCTCCCACTCTTATAAATAGCAAGGTGCCATTCCCTTGTGAAGGAGAAGATTCTCGGATAAAAAAAAAGAGACATAGAGAGCCAGAGAGCCAGAGAGAGAATATACAGAGCCTGAAAGGAGAGCATTTCTTCAGCAACGCCAAGCAGGTCTTCTACAGAGCCAAGGCTGCACCCGATCGTCCAAGGAGTAAGACAAAGCTACCGTCGCTTTTTTGAGCCTCTGCCGTCATCCCCCAGAATCTAAAATAAACAATTGTACTTAGATTGCTATACCTAGGTTTTTGTCCCTAGGCTTTCTTTGTACAAGCGAGTTTTTATTGTGAAGTAAAAGTCCAGTCCTCCGATAATTGTTCTGCTCTTTTATATTTCATGGCAAATAGCCCACCACAGCATCAAAAGAGAGCATACAATCAGCCTCTCCAACTTAACATCTTTCTCAGTGACCCATCCTCCGTTCAACTATCTCGGCTGTCCGCTTGTGTACGGCAAATCCAACGTTGGCATCTTTGAGAACTTGATCACTAGAATTAGGAACAAACTAGAGAGGTGGCATAATGCCACTTTATCCCTAGGCTGAAAGATGATCCTCATCAAAAATGTGCTCACCTCCATTCCTATCCATACTCTGGCGGCATGTTCACTGCCAAAAAAGGTCCTCTCTTCGATCGAGCAAATCTTCTATAATTTCTTTTGGAGGCACAAGAAAGGACAAAACAAACACTACTGGGCTAGCAGGGAAGCCATGGCTTACCCTACAGAGGAAGGGGGTTTGGGATTCACCAAGCTCACACATATTGTTAAGGCTTTCTCGATGAAATTATGGTAGAAACTCCGCACGAGTAAGAACTTATGGACCAGGTTTATGAAAGCCAAGTACTTCAAAAACATCCACCCATCAGTGGCCACAGCCAACAGTAGAGCATCTGCGGCTTGGCGTCGTATCCTAATCGGACACGACCTAGCCGAGCCGGCAATAAGACTCCATCTGGGCGGCGGCGAGTTGGATCCATTCCTGGAGAGATGGCTAGGGGACAACTTAATACCGTGTCTGGCGGCGATTCCCAGTAATAGTAGGATCAGAGACTTGTGGAACCCCACTAACAATGACTGGAATTGGAATCAGATTCAAGATTGGTCTGGTAACAAAACAGCAGACAACATCCGCATGCACGGACTTAGCCTCAGTCCCAAGGCAGACGGACTGAGGTGGTAGCTTGAGTCCTCAGGGGCATTTTTGGTTAGGTCGACGAGATTCGCTATCCAAGGGAACGGGCAGCCGCATCATACCATTGTGCGCTATTGCAATTCCTGTATCCCCAAGAAGTGGTCCTTCCTCTTTTGGAGTGTCATTAGGAAAAAACTGCTGACGGACGATATCCTTAACTCCATCGGAATTAGCTTAGCATCAGCTTACAATTGCTGTGTCGACCGTCAGGAGGATACTATTGACCACATCTTCAGGGAGGGGTGTCTGCCGGACAAGATCTGGAAGACCCTTAACCGATACTATAATATAGATCTCGGAAGTGGACGCTTCCACGATCTGACGGACAAATAGGGTTCAGCTTTCCATGGCCACCAGATCGTCGTAGCGGCCGCAACATAGGCGATTTGGAAGAATCGCAATAAGGCGAGATACGAGGGTCACCAATACTCAGCCGACCAGCTCATTAAGAAAATATTTCCACAATGTCGCAAAAGGAGCATCCTGTGCTCCCACAGTCCGACAGCATTCTGCTCCTCGATCCCCCTAGCTTTGTGGGGTAGAGTAATATCTCCCCCTCTCAGGTCCCTTTTGTGGTATACTTGTATAGGCTTTTGCTTTAGCACCTTGTATACGTGGTCAGTTTTCGGCTTTTGAGCCGTGATTAATAAAAGAAGGGTTTTCTTTAATATTTATATATATATATATATATATATTTTTTTATATTTATATATATATATATATATATATATAATAAATATATAATATCAACATCATGTATCATAATATCTATATATAAATGTCAGGCATACATATACTATATCTATAACAATCTACATCATATATATATATATATATATATATATATATATAAATCTCAGAAAATTGCAAATATATGTCTAAACTCATCAACACCCATTCACATATGTATAAAACTTACCAATCACAGATTACTAACCTAAAATGCATTCAATACCCAACTGCATCATCAAACCCACATGCAAATATCAAAGGGGGGGTCTGATCTAATGAATGAGTGTCACTAGTGTTCAAAGTGAAGGTAAACTAGAGTGTCAAACAGTAGGTATGACCGTTTGCAATTGCAAGTGTCAGGAAATAAAGTACAACAGTGTCTATTGAGTTAGTGAGCTATGACAAGTGTGTGGAGTAGCATCTGTGTCCAACAAAAAATGTCAGGTGTCCATGAAGTGTGTCAAATGAAGTATCAGTACATGTGTGTGTCAGTGTCTTCATAGGTGTCACAAAATCTAAGTATTAGAGCATGTATCAGAGTGTATAAGACAGTGGGTGCGTGCGTGTGTGTCGAGCAGTGAATGAATGTGTACAGGCAGGTGCAGCAGTGGTCTGTCAATAATGAACCAGAGCATGTGTCTACTGGTGTCAAAGTGAATGCAAAATTTTAGTACAGACATGCATTGCAATGTGTTCATGTGTTTCATATAAGAGTGATTGTGATCAGGTCAGTAGGAAAGTGTCAACATGTGTCAAATGATGTATCAGACATCTCAGAGTGTTAGCTCGAGTGTCAAACTGTGTGTGTACACATGTATCAACTGGTGAGTGTATAGCATGCATTAGAGCATCAATTAGAGTGTCAAAACTAGTGCGTCTAACCTGTGTCAAAGAGGTATCAGAACAATATCAGAGAAGGGGATATGTGCGTACGTGTGTGGCATGTGTCGAGCACATGAGTGAACAAAGTGTCAAAGCAATCGTGTTGTGAAGTAGTGTCACATGTTAACCACGTGTCCAGCATGTCCTAGTGTCCAGGATATGTGTCCAAGCGTGTCAAGCAAGTGTCAAACATGGTGTATCATAAATGAAGTAACTATGTGTGTGTAGCACTCGACAGACCTCTTTGGGTTAAATAACCTTTCGAATACACCACAAAATTAACCCAAATTTCATAGGCCAAATGTCAGTTACTATCCCAACCTTTACCAACCAGTGGCACACTGATTCGTGTCATGTTTAAAGAGAATGGACAAGGCAGTAGCAGGACAGTGCTACTGGGCCTGCACAGTATCCAATAGTCAACCATGTGTCCATTTTGACATAGGATACGACCCAAAAATCAACTAAGTCATCAAGGTAATTAATCTACACATAAAGGGCAACCAAAATCTATAATTACTTTAGAAATTCGAGAACAAAAATTTCTAAGAGGTATATCATCGAACACTTGTGATCTCTCTCCGATACGGAGCGATACGCCCATGATACGGACATCAAATGGATTCAATTTCGAACCAAACTTAGCCTAATGCTAGGGGGACCCTAAAAGGATGCATCTAGTGTGAGAAATCAAGAAACAAATAGGTTTAGAGATTATTACCTATTGAGAGTTGAAATCTCAATGAAAATCCCCTTTGAAAAGATCCCACTCCAAATCTAATGGCCAAATTGCTCCAATCCTTGCTAGCTAGCCAAAAGAAACCTCATCTACACAAGAGGAGTGCAATGAAATTGATTTGGATGAATTTGGAGGTGATTTGATGAAAGAGGCAAATATGGGGAAGAACACAAATTAGGGTTAGGGTTTGTAGTAAAGGAGGCAAGAGGGGACTAATGTTCACTTATATAGGTGGGGAGGGACCTCTCTTGGCCGGCCATGTAGTGGGCTAGGGTTAGGGTTAGGTCCAATTGGTTTTTATGCCTTCTCAAGTTGTAATTTCAAGCCTTTTAGGTAAAGGCCCAGACTAGATTAGGTTTCTACAAATATCTTAGGTTCAACATAATATCTAGATATTCTTGAATTTAGCTAACTTATTTAAGTCTACTAACCATGCTTCTAAGGTCATGATCAACATCTAGATTAGGGTAATTCTAGGGTTAGACGTAATATAACGCTTAGCACACTATTAATTAAATAATATTCAAAAATAATAATAATTCACAAATTACCAAAATACCATTAGTCTGAAAAGTTGTAGTGAACTAATCTAATTACATTAGCTAGGTCTCCATGGTCATGGTTAGTCTCTAGAATAAATAGTTCTAAGGTTTCAATAGCAAAAGACCAAAGTCACAATACACCAAATTAAATAATATGAAAATAATAAAAAAATTCACCAATTATCATTAACATGATTTAAATCCATTATTTAACAACTAACATGATCAATTTTATAAAAGTTCAAAATTACTCTTATTTTAGAAAAGTGGTAGTTAGAATCCTTCTCCCTAGAAAAATTTTGTCCTCGAAATTTAGGTTGGTCGTTCTCCTTCTAAGGTCACGTCCCCTACAATCATGGTCTAAGAAAATTTTATCTAGATCATACAATATGAAAGAATAACACACAGGGTCATGGCATGCAACATCAATCTGGGGTCTCATCTAGCTATACTAGTGATACTACAGCACAAGGCAATCACAAGGTATCAAAACATACAAATAATGGTAGGGTGCATCAAATCATCAAATACATGCTAAGGTCTAGGTCAAAAACTCACCTCCAACTAGTTTTGGTGACTACAACTCTCTCCTAGGGGCGGTATCTTGGCTGGGGTAAGTACAGCATGACAGTCGTACAGCATGTCTGCAGCTGACCTACAAAACAGGCACACCCCTCTCCTCTTCCAACAGTGGTCCCGAATATGTCCAGGCTTCCTACAGTAAGCACAGGTAGGCACTCGCTCAACTGGTCTCTGCTGGACAGGAATATGGACTGGATAGGATGGTCTAGGCTGAAAGTCTGTGTACTCCTGAGGCTTTAGGTGGAACTGGATACTGTTCTTCACTCTCTTGGAACTAGGCTCTCCTACTGAATGTACTAAGTTCGACAGATATTGGATCCTCTGGCTCTGCTTCCTCAGGATCTCGGTTTGAACTCTCTGTGTCTCTAACACATCCCGGAGAAGTCTAAGTATATGAACTCCATCATGGATCAAACCTCTCGAGAATATGGTATGGGGTGTTAGCCCAATGATTATATCATATTTTTGAATATGGCTATTCAATTAAGTTTAACATATTAATGTCACTAATATTCATGTAATCACTATCATGTTGCTAAACATTGACCTAAATGTTCAATATATCAATATTGCTATGCTTGTATCATATTGTTCTATTTGTCTAATATGTACTTGTAGACATGCAGTAAGCATGATCAAGCTTTGTCAAATCAGGACATATACAATGGAGAATTATTAGTGGACCAAAGACGGCGTTATACAAGAAGATTTCTCTGAACCGCCCAACGACCTATCCGGGGTCTCTCATCGGGATTTTCAGATCTGTTTATCTTTGGACGACCGTCGTTAAAGAAAAAGGCGTCTTCAGTTCTAAATAAATATCAGAAAAAGGTATCATCAAAGGGCTCTTGGTTTCCTATTTGATCAAAGTATTTTTCATAATTATTGAGCCTAGGAATACGATGTATATTGCATCGTACTGGAAAATAGGCTACCCAAGAAACATTTTCAAAATAGTCTTTTATTTTGAAAACAAGCCCACTTACAAAAGCCCAAACTACTTTCTAACTACTCGACTTTTCAAAAATCCCAAAAACCAATTTGCAAAAACCCCAATAGAACTCCAACAGAATTCGGCCCGAGTACGGCCCGAATCCAGCCAGAGTTTGGTTAGTGGACGTTGGATTTTTAACTTGGTCTTTTCGCAGCTACGGATCTTGCCGAGATTTTCTCATGGAATTCTGTCCGAATTCTAACAGAGTTTTGTCTTTGAAAAAACTATAAATAGAGAAGGATTTCGGTCATTTCAACACACCAATTCACTTTCATATCTCTTCTCTATAAGTCTACTACTTCTTCCAAAGTATTCCGACACTACTAAAATTCATCGCTTTAGCGACGGCCTTATCCGTCGCCCGACCGTCGGTAAATGGTAATATCGACACATGGCCGACAGATTTTGGGCAAAAACATCCATCGGGAAAAGACTCATCGCTAAAAACAATCCGTCGCCAAGTTGTCGCCCAGCGATGATTTTGCGACGGATTTCCATCAACCATACTCGTACATCTCACGATAAATTACAGACAAATTTTCGTCAAAGCGCGTATCAGAAAGTTAATGACATATCTCCTTAGCGATGACCGTATCCGTCGCTAAAATGGTCGATAATTGCGTATCAGAGAGTATCTGATACGCAATATCCGTCACGAATTCGTCGCTAAATGGTCGGTAAATGCGTACCAAAGAGTGTCTGATACGCAATATCCATCGCTAACTCGTCGCTGGTAGTTGCTACTTGTGGACGGGCTCCCGATAGAATAGCAACGGTACATCCGTCGACCCGGTTCTGTGAATCTTTTATACTACCAGAACCGTGGCGACGTATATTCTGTCGCTATTCCGTCGGAATATGTCGCTAGTCCGTCGCCGACCAGTCACGGATTTGGTGACGGATTATCCGTCGTCAAACTTTTACCGACTACTGGCGACGGTTTACCGACAGAATATCCGTCGATCCCATTCTGCATTTTTTCATATTTCCAGAACCTTTCCGATGAATGATCTGTAGTGAGATGTTGCCATCCGTCGCTAGCTTAGAATAGTCCCAGTTAGCGACCGATATTCTTTCGGTTGGTAGTCACGGGTTCGTCGCTAACTGGGAATTTTTTGATGAATTTTGGTAGTCGTAAATTTCCCACAAATTTTATATATTTTCCTACCAGCTAAGTGACTACGTAGCGACGGCTTCATGTTCCGTCACTAAAACTCATCAGCTAGGCGACGGACTATCCGTCGCTACGTAGTCGCCTAATTTCCTGTAATTTTTTAACATTTTCTCATGCAAATATTGACTAAGGAGTGACTATCTAGCGACGGATACATTGTCCGTCGCTACTTCGCCGACGCCATACCGACGGGTTTGCGATAACTTTTCACCCTTAAAATTTAAAAAAATATTGCCTGTGATTAGACGGTAAAACGTCAGTATAGAGTCGGGAGTCCGTCGCTACTAGCGACGATTTAATCCGTCGCTGACTAGCCGTCGCTAGATCGATGAATTTTGGTAGTACGAGCTATTCATTTTCAAATCTCAAGCCAATTACAATCCTTTAGTCGATTTGCCAGTACGGTACGGTCTAGAGTTTCAGAGAGATTGTAATCAAAGGCTTGATTGAAGAAAGACACTTCACAATTGAAGTTGGTCGAGTACTTTGGATCAACGCTCGCGTTGTAGAAGTTGCAAGAACTTTTAGTGAAAACTTGTGATATTTTTCCATAGTGGATTCAACTGGAAGCTAGAGTTATTCCGACTGGACTAGTCCTCACAAGAGGAAAACCAGTATACATCACCGTCTTTACGTTTGCTTTTTAATATCAGCTTTTACATTTATTTACTTGTGATATTTCTCTGTGATCTTGCAGCTAACTTTTTAAGTTAGCAATATTCTGCTGCCTACTCTATTCACCCCCTCTAGAGTATAGTGCTTTATATCTCGTTCCTACAATTCGTTCCTACAATTGCTATCAGAGCATGTGCTCTTTATATAGGAATTATTGCTCATACCAATTGTTCCTACAATTGGTATCAAAGCAGGTGCTCCTTATAGAGATATCAAATCAGGTGTACCTTATAAATTTTTTTAGCTTAACATCCTTGTAGCAATCCTCATTATCAGAGCGAGTTATACAGGTAAAGTGAGGTAACACTGCTATTATATTCTTATTTATTACATCTGTTACGTAGATCATAGTATCACATATGGCAAGTATGTACTTCACAACTGAAGAAGAATCCACAAATAGACTCTCACTATTTGATGGAACAAACTCTAGTTTTTGGAAGACACGAATGAGATTCTACCTAAAGTCTCTAGGTTTTAACTTATGGTTAATTGTTGTTAATGGCTACAAAAAGCCTACTATCACTTCTATTCTCACATCCTCTATAATCATCAAGCCTTATTATAGTTACACGGAGGAAGAGAAGAAGTTAGCTAGCCTTGACGTAAAAGCTATGCATACCCTTTATTATGTTGTAGACATAAATGTATTCAATCTTATTACTACTTGCACTATATCTCATAAAATTTGGAAAGTTCTTGAAGCTACTTATGAGTGGAAGCATGAAAGCAAAGCTAGCAACCCCAGAAAGGAGGATTGTCTTGATAATGATGCAAATATGTGCATAATGGAATTGGGATTTAAAGTACAACACAATCCCTTATACGAAGAAGAGCTTGTATGTGACAACTACAAGAAGATAGGCCACATCCAAGAAGATTGTACTACTGCTAGATGTCCCGACCCGTACCCTGGAGTTAGGGAACGAGAACGTAACAACGCCCAGCCTACGCCGCAGTGTCGACGGTAGAACGCTGTCCTAGGTCTCAATGCATCTAACAGTATAAGACTAAACAGTTTATACTCCCCGAATGGGGGTGACATAGAAGATACAGTCTCAATCACAACTAAGGTAGAGCAAGATAAAAGATAGGTAAAATATGAAATCCAAAAGAGATACAGCAGATAGAAGCCTAAGTGTCTAAGATACACAAATCCAGAAATACATCTCAAAGCTCAAATACAGTAATCTATAAAATAAATACAACTCCAGACAACTGAAATAGCTATCAAAACAACCTCTAATGTGTATTCTCTAGGCTAGCAGGCAACCTCCAAGCTATCTGTAAAATTTATCAACAGGTCCAGTCAGGACAGGAGCGAGCACAGTACATCTCAACAAGTTATAGCAGGTTAGAAAATATAATCATGCAGTAAAGTAAGATACAGGATCTGAAGAAAATACAGTATGTAAACAGAGAGAGAGAACTGTAATAGAAATATCTACTATAAGTAGAGAACTAACAGTGGCTAGTGAGTCATAGTACAATATAAACATGTGAATAGCATAGGAGATTCTGGGAACTATACTATGGAGTGATTCTGGGAACAACACTACTTGGATATTATTCACATGTCTACTTCTACTCTCCCGTACCCCCAATCAATAGACAAGGATCCAACCAGGTTATGTTATGATTCCATACAAAGGCCCATATGGGCTGATACATGGATAGCCCATAAATGGGTGATTCTGGGAATGCCCATAAATGGGTGATTCTGGGAAGACTCTGTGATCATGAGAGTATATGTCACAAGTGATCGAAGAATCGTGAAGCATAGTAATACACCATGTATGTGAAACGCACAGAACATGTAGTATACGATGCTCCCTGAGGGGATAACATCTCAAGAATGGATCCATATAGTACTAATCCGTGTTACCAACGTGACAGCATCAAGTAAAGTAATCTTAAGCAGGAAAATAATTCTAACAGGATATGAAATAATCAGAGAATGTACTCGCCTGGTGTCTGAATGTCCAAAGTAAATATAATGTCCGAGGAGAGGTGTCTGGCTCCTAATCAGAACAGCACAAGTCACAACAAGTCCAAAATGGCAATATGAAGTTCTATTATGCAATCTACATGATTTTAGGTCAATCTAGACCACAGTCAACTCTTGGTCAACTTGGTCAACCCTGAAAGTCAAACCTAGGCCAACTATGGTCAAACTAGGTCTAACAAGTCTAAATTAGGTCAAACAAGTTATTCTAGGTCTAAACAAACTAAGTATATACAAATCAAGTATCCAAGATAGGTACTAACTCATAGCCTAAATCACTTGCTAAACCAAGCACAAAACTAAACCATAAGCTAACAAGGCACACAAACTTAGTCATATAATGTATATATATTATTCACATTCGCATATTCATATACATAGATATATATAGAAAAGCTATATATATAGGCACATACATATATATATAGAGAAAGGGAGGTAAAAGAGTAAGTGAGTATGTGTGTGTTTGGCATGTGTGTGAAAGGATATGTGTTAATGTTCTAAAATTTAGTAATAGGTAGGTATACGTGACATGAGATACATGATGTCAAAGGGTGTATGAATGCATGTATGTAAAAGGTTATAGGTTAACTCAGTTTATAGAATACATACATACATACTTACCTTGTATACATGCATACATACATATCATGTATATTACATTTATATGATACATACATGTATACTTGTATTATATTATACTTACATTCATGCATATTAGATACTTGTATTTATATTAACATATTGCAAACATTCATTTCATTCATGCATCTATGCATTACCTACATGTTTTATACATATGCATACATTGTATATTCATATCATTTCATACATTAACATAGAGACATACAAACATGCACACATCATATATTTCATACCTTGCATTACCTTACATATCATGTTATATATTATCATTCATTCCTTTCATATATTATATTATCTTCAAGTTGAATACATCATATATGGATACAATACATTATCTTGCATGCTTGCATTCATATAATACATTCTATATTACCTATATACATGTATTTCCTCCATTCATTCATGCTTGCATTCAACCATATATATACATTAATGTAAAGAGAATATATATCATATATATATTATTTCATTCATCTAACATATCATGCATTACATACTCTATATTCATTTAATATCCATTCTACATAGGCTCATAGGTTACACAAAATACATATATCGTATAATCACTCTTCTACTTAAAACCAATACTGTACCAATTGGACATTTACTAAATTCTAGGATTAAAGTATGTTATATATCTTTGTGTTAGCTTTCTGAAACTTTAAACGGATCGTATTTTCGTGTCCGGAAGCTCCCGGAATCGCAAAAACACCAAAATGCGTTCGTCTTTCGTACAGCTGACACTCAAATAATTTTACAAAAAGTTTCAGAAGGAATTTGGCTTATTAAAATATATATTTGGAAATCTAACTTCGATACGTTTTATTTAAAAAATACGGGAGTTTAATTGGAGTTGTGAGCTAAAAGTTATGGCATTTCTAAGTTGCTCTATCTACTAAAAACGTGGATAAAAATTATGACGAATTTAGGTAGTTTGAGACAAAAGAAACACAAGTATATAACATAATATATAAGAACTCACTCTCTACACTAATATATATATATATGAGACACTATAGAACACATCTCCAATACAAAAATATGAGATTAAACATGTGATAATTCATTCATACATAACAACAACACATAGTGTGTCCAAATTTGTGATTTTTCCACATGGACACAACCACAACACAAAGGACACTCCTATGACCTCCAAATGGACACGAAATGGACAGAAATGGAGATACAACCATGGGGGTCATTCCTATGGTTCAAAATATTTTTATATGTATGTAGGGATGGATTAGAGGAGAGATTATACCTTCCGGGAGAGAGATTCAAAGGAAAAGCCTTCCGATACGGCACCGACACGTAGAGATTCCAAAAGGACACGAACGAGCTCCGAATCCTCCCAAACATGGTTAGCACCCTCTAACCATGGAGTAGAAGAGAAATAAAGAAGATTTGGTGGAAGAAGGGGTTGATTTGGAGATGAAATCAATGGAGGTTCATCTCTAATTTAATTTGGGGAAGAACAAGAGAGAGAAAGTGGATGAAAATAAATGAATGAAGGAGTGACTCACTCCTTATCCCCCCCCATAGGTGGCTGCCCAAAAATGGTTAGGTGTCCCCTATTTGAATGTCCAAAATGCCCTCCACTAATCTATTTGATTTAAATTAGGAATGGGTTAAAGGTTGAGGTCAATTTAGTCTAGTATTAAGTCTTTAATTAAACTAAACCTATCCATAAATAATTCGTCTAACTACTAACTAAAATTAATATCATGTGGACTAAAATTAATATCATGTGGGCCATGCCTAACTAGTGTGTGGGTCCCACTAGAGTCAAACTACCCCCCTCCTCCCGAGTCCCCGTTTCAAGTCGGATTGAGTTGAAATTCGAACCCGACTTAAATAACCCCAAAACAATATCATAAGTAATAAAATAAATTTCAACCTCAAAATAATATCATAAATAATAAAATAAATTTCAACCCCAAAATAATATCATAAATAATAAAATAAATTACAAAAATATTCAAAAATGTAAAATGACAAAAATACCCCTATTTTTGAAAACTGGGGGTGACAAATCTATCCACCTTAAAAAAAATTCGTCCTCGAAATTAAAACAAAGCAATCATAGAAAACACATACAAAAAACAATCTCATTCAAATACTTTTCAAAAAAAATAGCAATAAAAAAAATCTCTTTGAGGCACATCAAACATTTGTAAATAAAAACTAATACGTATCCGATACGGACACAAAACCATCACAAAATAACACCTATCAAAGGTCAAAATCAACAATCACCAACGCAATAAATATCAAAATAATTCAAAGAGGTCAAATGCAAAATATCCTTAGGCCAGAAATGACATTAAACATCCTAATCACATGGTTAGGCTCTAGGTCAAACAGTCTATAGGGTTTCACTAGCAAAACATCAAAATCATAAGTCATGATTTTAAATAGTTTTAAAATAATTTAAAAATTACGAAAAATCATATCATGATTTAAATGTCAAATCAATAAATGATTAAAATTGCAAATTTTGAAATTATTCTTATTTTAGAAAACTGGATGTTACAAGTCTACCCACCTTAGAAAAATTTTGTCCTCGAAATTAAAATGTTCATACTCCCTCTAGGTCAAACCCCCACAATCAAGTCCCAGAACTTAAACAATTCATACTATCAAAAAGGACGGCATACAGGGTCATGGCATACGGTGGTAGTGAAAGTCTCATCTAGGTATACCAGTCATGCTAACCGAAACGGTCATAGGGTATCAAAACACACAAGCAATCTAGGGTGCTAAACTAGAAAAATTACAGAAATAACAAATCATCAAAACTGTAAGGCAGTCTACCATCCTACATGAAAACTGGTACTCATCAAAAAATAAAAATAAAGATAACCACCAATTATCTATTAAGGGATACTATTCAAGAAAATTAAAATCAAAGTTAAAGAATGAAAGACAATTGCATGGAATCCAATCATAATATGTATATATAGAGAGTGTGTTAGAGAGGGAAAAGCTAGCATTATGTAAATGTTATGTGGTTCGTGTGTGTATGGGTGTATGTGGACATGTTCATATAGTTAGGTAGTAGGCATGGGTGTATGTGGAATATACATGAAGAGTATAGGAGGATTTGGGTTTCAAAACAATAGCTATTCAGTTACACTACTCATGGCATATTGGTTAAACAATCTACAACACACAACCTATTTACTCATAACGTGCATGGCTAACCATATACATATATATATATATATATATATATATATATATATATATATATATATATATATATATATATTTTGTATATATATATATATATATATATATATATATATATATATATTGTATATATATATATATATATATATATATATATACGTAAGGAGGTAGAGATTTAGTTATGTATCTATATACATTATAACATGTATGCATAAACTCTATATATATCTATACAGGTATATGAACATAACATAGAGAGGAAAGGTTAGGTTTACATGGCAGTGTATACTAAGTTAGGGTGTGTGTGTCCTTGTACAGGGTATAGCTTAGTATTGAAAGGTTAAAACCGATTTTAGTTCAGCATTTACATACAAAATCTGAAAATAAGCTAACATTTAAACCAGTAAAATATTAACATAATGCAATTTCAGAATCTAGTGGCTTGAACATCACAACTAACTTAATGCTCCTAACACAACCTAACATGATGGAAATAAAACCCTAACATACTATCCACACATTTATCTATGCATACAGTTTAATATTACATATTAAATCTAAAAGTGAACTAAACATGGAAATTAATGTAAAATGTTAACATGTATTCAGTTTTAGGATTTTGGAGAAATTTAAACATCAAACCAACCCAATGTTTATCACAACCTAACATGTAAGAATACGAAACCTAAATTTATATCCCTACATACCATAATGTATATAGCTCAAAACATTACATTTAAAACAACAATTTGAACTAATATTTAAAATCCAATATGAAGGGTTAATATGAACACAGTCTTAGATTTGACAAATTCAAACACAAAACTCAACTAAAATTTTTTGAATTGAAATCCTACGTATAACATACATGTGCAGTGATGTAAACATAACTAATAACATGAAATCTTTATTTGAATTACGAATTTAAACTGGAAAAGCAGAAAAACCAGAAATATTGAGATTTTGACAATTTAAACATCAACAACATATTAATATGTATTTAGATAGGTGGGAAATCAAGTGTAGCATGCATAGGTGTCAGGCAAAGAGTCTGTGTCCACTATATATATATATATATATATATATATATACTCATATATTCTCATGTCCCAACACAATTTTTTTTTATTCTACGTTAAGACTAACATTTAGATTTCTACCAAAATTGCAAAGCAGGTGATTGACGTAACTAAGACAGTTTTATTATTATTTAATACGAGAATAATAGCAAGAAAGAAATAACGATAAAAATCTGTTTTGCTTATCTGTTTAAAGAAGAACCATTTTGAAACCCAGAGCTGAAATTTCAAATCCAAAACAAGTCTAGCAAAATCATTGATTCATTGTATTAAGAAAATTCATAGAAGAAGTTATACAAAGGTTTATAATAATAGCTAAAGCTACTCCTGAGCTAAATAATAAGAAACTAAACTAAACAAACAATGATAATTCTTTCTTTCCTTTTTTGAATGACTGAAACAAAAGTAGAGAAAACATGTTCAAAAAATATTTAAGGTACAATCTGATAATCATATGCATCTATCCAAAATCATGATACTCTAACTCCTCGACATACTAGTAAGCAAGGATACGATAATCACAGAGTCCTCGACTTAGGCACATACCTCTAGAATCATGGTATTTAACATTTTCGCGATGCCGCTAGCTTGGCTGCGAAAACCTTAAATTTCCACACCCGAGAAATATATCCAAGTCAAACTATATGTCCTCACCATGCTGGCCAATATGACTATAGAAGACTAGATTTCCATAACTTAGATGACCTAGCCCATATAATTTCATCTTGACAAAAATTAAATTAAATCAACAATGAATACCCAAAAATCAAATCAACTTTATCAACAAACATCAAAATCCAAAAATGAACAAAAATCCATCAAAATATAAACTCGGATGCAACAACTATCATCAAGATTCAAAACTCATCAATCATTATCAAATTCAATAAATACAAACTCAATTTCAACCACAATCCATCAAAATCAAATTCAACAACAGAAAGTAAGGATAAATCAAATCAAGGGAAGAAGAGTTTTCAAATCGAAATTAAAATAAAATTCTCAAGGGTCGTCCCAGGAATCTCTCAAGGGTCCTAACTGTGATTGAGTACCTTCAAAATATATCCTAATCCTAATGCAGGCTGTAGTGGTACTCTAGTTCGAATACCACTACACAAACTCGACCTGCATGGGCCACCGCTAAAAATGTGTCACTACCCGTACCCTAGAGTTAGGGCACGAGAACGTAACAACGACCAGCCTACGCCGCAGTGTCGACGGTAGAACGCTGTCCTAGGTCTCAATGCATCTAACAGTATAAGACTAAATAGTTTATACTCTTCGAAGGGGGGTGACATAGCGGATACAGTCTCAATCACAACTAAGATAGAGCAAGATAAAAGATAGGTAAAACATAAAATTCAAAAGAGATACAGCAGATAGAAGCCTAAGTGTCTAAGATACACAAATCTAGAAATACATCTCAAAGCTCAAATACAGTAATCCATAAATAAATACAACTCACGACAACTAAAATAGCTATCTAACAACCTCTAATGTGTCTCCTCTAGGCTAGCAGGCAACCTCCAAGCTATCTGTAAAATTTATCAACAGGTTCAGTCAGGACAGGAGCGAGCACAGTACATCTCAACAAGTCATAGCAGATTAGAAAATATAATCATGCAGTAAAGTAAGATACATGATCTGAAGGAAATACAGTATATAAACAGAGAGAGAGAACTGTAATAGAAATATCTACTATAAGTAGAGAACTAACAGTGGCTAGTGAGTCAGAGTACAATATAAACATGTGAATGGCATAGGAGATTCTGGAAACTATACTATGGAGTGATTCTTCTGGGAACTACACTACTTGGATATTATTCACATGTCTACTTATACTTCCTCGTACCCCCAATCAATACACAAGGATCCAACCAGGTTATGTTATAATTCCATGCAAAGGCCCACAAGGGGTGATACATGGATAGCCCATAAATGGGTGATTCTAGGAATGCCCATAAATAGGTGATTCTGGGAATGCCCATAAATAGGTGATTCTGGGAAGACTCTGTGATCATGAGAGTACATGTCACAAATGATCGAAGAATCGTGAAGCATAGTGATACACCATGTAAGTAAAACGTACAGAACATGTAGTATACGATGCTCCCTGAGGGGATAACATCTCAAGAATGGATCTATATAGTACTAATCTGTGTTACCAGCATGACAGCATCAAGTAAAGTAATCTAAAGCAAGAAAATAATTCTAACATGATATGAAATGATCAGAGAATGTACTCGTCTGGTATCTGAATGTCCAAAGTAAATATAATATCCGAGGAGAGGTGTCTGGCTCCTAATCAGAACAGCACAAGTCACAACAAGTCCAAAATGGCAATATGAAGTTCTATTATGCATTCTACATGATTCTAGGTCAATCTAGACCAAAGTCAACTCTTGGTCAACTTGGTCAACCCTGAAAGTCAAACCTAGGTCAACTATGGTCAAACTAGGTCTAACAAGTCTAAATTAGGTCAAACAAGTTATTTTAGGTCTAAACAAACTAAGTATATACAAATCAAGTATCCAAGATAGCTACTAAGTCATAGCCTAAGTCACTTGCTAAACCAAGCACAAAACTAAACCATAAGCTAACAAGGCACACAAACTTAGTCATATAATGTATATATATTATTCACATTCACATATTCATATACATAGATATATATAGGAAAGCTATATATATAGGCACATACATATATATATATATATATATAGAAAGAGAGGTAAAAGAGTAAGTGAGCATGTGTGTGTTTGGCATGTGCGTGAAAGGATATGTGTTAATGTTCTAAAATTTAGTGATAGGTAGGTGTATGTGACATGAGATACATGATGTCAAAGGGTGTATGAATGCATGTATATAAAAGGTTATAGGTTAACTCAGTTTATAGAATACATACATACATACTTACCTTGTATACATGCATACATACATATCATGTATATTACATTTACATGATACATACATGTATACTTGTATTATATTATACTTACATTCATGCATATTAGATACTTGTATTTATATTAACATATTGCAAACATTCATTTCATTCATGCATCTATGCATTACCTACATGTTTTATACATATGCATACATTATATATTCATATTATTTCATACATTAATATAGAGACATACAAACATACACACATCATATATTTTATACCTTGCATTACCTTCCATATCATGTTATATATTATCATTCATTCCTTTCATATATATATTGTCTTCAAGTTGAATACATCATATATGGATACAATACATATCTTGCATGCTTGCATTCATATCTTACATTCTATATTACCTATATACATGTATTTCCTCCATTCATTCATGCTTGCAATCAACCATATATATACATTAATGTAAAGAGAATATATATCATATATATATCATTTTATTCATCTAACATATCATGTATTACATACTCTATATTTATTTAATATCCATACTAGTAGGCTCATAGGTTACACAAAATACATATATCGTATAATCACTCTTCTACTTAAAACCAATACTATATCAATTGGCATTCACTAAATTCTAGAATTAAAGTATGTTATATATCTTTGTGTTAGCTTTTCGAAACTTTAAACGGCTCGCATTTTCATGTCCGGAAGCTCCCAAATCGTAAAAACACCGAAACGCGTTCGTCTTTCGTACAGCTGACACTCAAGTAATTTTACAAAAAGTTTTAGAATGATATATTTGAAAGCTAACTTCGATACGCTTCTTTTAAAAAAACGGGAGGTTAATGGAGTTGTGAGCTAAAAGTTATGGCATTTCTAAGTTGCTCTATCTACTAAAAATGTGGATAAAAATTATAACGAATTTAGGTAGTTTGAGACAAAAGAAACACAAGTATATAACATAATATCAAGAACTCACTCTCTACACTAATATATATATATATGACACTATAGAACACATCTCCAATACAAAAATATGAGATTAAACATGTAATAATTATTCATACATACAACAACACATAGTGTGTCCAAATTTGGGGTTTTCCCATATGGACACAACCACAACACAAAGGACACTCCTATGACCTCCAAATGGACACGAAATGGACACAAATGGAGATACAACCATGGGGGTCATTCCTATGGGTTCAAAATATTTTAATATGCATGTAGGGATGGAGAGGAAAGATTATACCTTCCGGGAGAGAGATTCAAAGGAAAAGCGTTCCGATACGGCACCGACACGTAGAGATTCCAAAAGGACACGAACGAGCTCCGAATCCTCCTAAACTTGGCTAGCACCCTCTAACCATAGAGTAGAAGAGAAATAAAGAAGATTTGGTGGAAGAAGGGGTTGATTTGGAGATAAAATCAATGGAGGTTCATCTCTAATTTAATTTGGGAAAGAACAAGAGAGAGAAAGTGGATGAGAACAAATGAATGAAGGAGTGACTCACTCCTTATCCCCCCCATAGGTGGCTGCCCAAAAATGGTTAGGTGTCCCCTATTTGAATGTCCAAATGCCCTCCACTAATCTATTTGATTTAAATTAGGAATGGGTTAAAGGTTGAGGTCAATTTAGTCTAGTTTTAAGTCTCTAATTAAACTAAACCTATCCATAAATAATTAGTCTAACTACTAACTAAAATTAATATCATATGGACTAAAATTAATATCATGTGGACCATGCCTAACTAGTGTGTGGGTCCCACTAGAGTCAAACTACCTCCCTCCCCCCCGAGTCCCCGTTTCAAGTCGGATTGAGTTGAAATTCGAACCCGACTCAAATAACCCCAAAACAATATCATAAATGATAAAATAAATTTCAACCCCAAAATAATATCATAAATAATAAAATAAATTTCAACCCCAAAATAATATCATAAATAATAAAATAAATTTTAAAAATATTCAAAATAAAATGACAAAAATACCCCTATTTTGAAAACTGGGGGTGACACTAGAAAAGAAAGTCACTAGGAACGATCAAATAAAGGAAGATTATCGTCTAACAAGCATGCTAGCATGTGCATATACTGTGAAAACGAAGCAAACAATTTCGAAGAAGAAGAGATACCTCGTCATTCTACAAATATGTACTCAATGGCATTATCCAACAAGGTACATGACAACTATGTTCTGGAAGATAATGAATTCTCTTATGATGAGTTATCTGATGCTTTTAGTGATCTATTGGAAGAACACAAGAAAGTATTAGATAAGTATAAGCAAGCTAGAAAGGATATTCCAGTCAATATGCGTGAGAATGAAAAGCTTACTTGCTTATTGAATGATGCTAGAAATACTTCTCATTCTGATAATTCTACTGAGATTTTCACACTTGAGTTTAGATTGCATGAGACACTTGATTGCGCATTGAGAAAATCACTCAAGAAAATACTAAACTTAAGAAGAAATTAGAATCAGAAAAGAAGAAGTATTCTATTGCTTCATGTGGAATTGATGCTCTTAATGCTAAATGATGAGATCTGTGCTAACTCTAAAAAGTTAAAGATTAGAATGGAAAAGTAGGTAGTACAACCTATTATTCAGTCTAACATAAGATACGTGACACATCACAAAGTCACACACGATTGATCTTTTACAAAGGAAGCAAGCAAAGCTAAAGCTTCACGCAACCATGCTTTCTATTACAAGTATCTACATACATCATATCACACTACTACACGTTCTAATACTGCTGCACATAGCACTAATATTAATACTTTTGTCATTATTGTGGTATGAATGGACACGTTTCTAATCGTTGTCAGATTAGAAAACTAGTTGATATGAACTTGTGCAAATGGGTTCCCAAAGCTAACAAATGTGGTTCCAAGTATTGGATACCAAAGTCTTCAACTAATATTTCAGGTGGAGCTACTTATACTGAACCATAGAACCATAGAACGTGTTGGTGGTTGCACAACTACAAAGGTCATCTTCCATGCAACTGCACCAACATAAGTGTGGTCACTTGAACCACGTTAGTAACATGCTAAAATGATTCATTTTATGGTTTTATTTATAGAATCTAGCATACTCTTATTAATATTTTGCTATCTTTTAGTTGTTTATTAGTTGAATCAATGTGAAACTTAATCCTAGCTTGACTAGCAGTTTGGCTTAAATGAGTTTCACACATAGTATTTTATTTTCTATTAGTGTGAGACATTTGTCTATGTATGCTCTTTACTCTTAATTTTATTCTTGAAGCATGCATACCACTGTAGTCCATAGGAGCTTAATTTTTTTCTAATTAATATGTTTTTGACTCTTCGTCTTTAATATATTTTTGTATAAATATCTTTATGGGAATATTTGAGTTAAGTTCAAGTTCTATATTATTTTAAAAAGTAGTTTCAAACTTGTGCTTATCTCATACTTTAGCTATTGATTACTTTGAACAAATTTATGTTGTTCTCTCTATTAGCTTCTTCCTTAAAGCCTCTTTTAATGATGTTATTCTTGGCTTTTTGGTTGACATTTTGGATACATTACTCTTATTTAAATAATTTTATTCTAGATTTTGATAAATTCTTTGGATATTTACTTTTTTATATTTAGGGATTCTGAATTTCGATGTTGTTCGATGATACTGCATATATTCCTTTAAATCTATGTTCTTAAAAGTAGAGATCATTTTGGGCACACGCTGAAAGGGTCCTTCTGTCATACAGGTGTAAATAGCTTGAAGCGACACAGTGTACTAGTCTTTGGACTACCGCTAGCTGGGAACCAGCCCCTACAGCTAACCCAAAGTGATAAATACTTTATAGACTTAAGATTTATTAAGGTCTACTTGCAACTATTGTCTAGTTCTGGATCTATGTACTGAACCTAGTCCCCTATGTTCTAGAATACATCAGCGTATCTAGGTCCTACATTTTGATTTACAAATATTTTATATTTTATTGTTACCCAATGCTTTTGTAGCACATATGAATAAATGTAATTGATACATCTTAACCGTATGCTACATTGTTCTAAGATATTTTTTTAAGTCCATAGAATATAATTGATTTAATTCTTCTTAAATCTTCGGTTATTAAAGAAGAGATTTATTTTGGGTACAAACCTACAAAGGGTCTGTCTGTCACCACAGCTACGGCTAAAGTGTAACGATACTTAAGTATTCTCCGGTGAACCTCCGTTAGCTGGGATAGTAGCCCTGCAGCTAACCCAAGATTGATCAATGCCATATAAACTAAAAATTTATTGAGATCTAGTTACAATTTTTATCTGATAGATTTTGGATTTTAGCTTTGATGGATAATCTTATTAAATGATATTATTTTGTTTACAAAAGGTAACATACATTGATCTTCATAGGTTAATATTTGTCATCTTTTGATATATTTATTTTTTGTCACACTATTCGATATTCAGACTTGATGATCTTGTGACTACTTATTGAATATTATAGTCTCATGATTTCGTCTTTAGCTTGTGTAATATTCATGATTTTAAGCTTTTTATTATATCTTCTTATTTAAGTTATTTACTGTCTATAGCAGTAACTCCTTGCAGAGGAGAAGTCAGCATATTGAATTTCTCTCTCTCAAAGTATTTCTTCTTTTTAACCCTACGGTTGTCAGGTGGACATAGTGCTAAAGCTTTAAAAGGGAAAAATAAACTTTTATAAGAAGACCTAATATTTTGAATTAGTTTCCTACTTCTGGAAATATATCTCTGAATTTTTTTAAAATTTTTGTCAATACTATTATTTTTGGATATAACCATGTAAAGGTGGAGCAGTTAATTGTTTCAAATCAATTATCCCCTTGACACGCCATAATATCTAGAATACATTTTTTTTGAACATTTATCTTGTTATGTTATCTTCATAATCAGTATCTGTTTTCAGCCGTTCCTAAAGTTGGAATCACATGGGCTTCAATCCTTCGCGGGCGAGATATTCTCTTTTTGGGATTACAGTTGAGTGTTGGAAATGGAGAGTCTATACGTTTCTGGCTGCACAAATGGGCTCCTCACGAGCCTTTATATCGTGTGAGGATTTATTTTATTGGAGACATATTTTGTTTGTTCATCTTTAAGCATTTATTTATTGGATATTTCTTTTTGCCTAAAGAGATATTTGTTTTTGGAACTTTATATGCATTTGATCAAAGGAAAGAAAGATGCATATCTTGGATATTCCTTAGAGCTTGTGATTATTTTTTTTCCATTTTTGCATATAAATTACTTCAGAATTTGATACGCACTTTTAAGGAGGAGCAAATTAATGGTTTCAATTCTTTTATGCCCTTCATGTGTGGTATACCTAGTTTATCATGGACAAATATTTTTTTACTTAACATATCTTATTGATTTGTTCATGATTTTTTGATCTTAGTAAGTTTATGAGAATATATGAATATTATTATTTATTTTTAATTCCCTCATTTTATTTGAGTTTCTAAAAGTTATCTTGCCAAATATATTAATTATCCTTATTTGATTTTCTTGAGTTTAAATTGATTTGGTTTTCTTATTGAGGTTTATCTCAAAGTTCATGATTATCTATCTTTAGACTGATCATACTTTGCGGGGGAGCATTCAAGTCAACTGAATTTCTCCTTCTCAAGTATTTTGTCATCATTACCTTCATGTTTGGATATACATGGTAATTGAATTCAAATGCATGAACTTTGGTATAGATTTTGCATAGATTCTAGTATATTTATTTGATTTTTTTCGAAGATTATACTCTTTAATGATGTGATTCAATAATTTGTATGGGCAAATTATGAATCATATATTTTTTTGGTAATCATTATTAAAAGTCTCATTATATTTTTATTTTTTGTATATACTAGATTTTGAATTTTTTTCTCTCATGGATTATTTATGACCAATGATTGATTTCTACTATATTGATATCTACTTTTTATTAAAACTTTATTGGTCTATTTCAAAACTACAGTTATATTTATTCATCATATTGAGTTTTGAATGTCATTTTTGGATTTCTAGTTGGTAAACTATCTATTTCTTGATTTTAGTTTTCTTTGTTAACGCTCAACCAACTATATTGTGTTTTGATAAGTTTTTATACTTTAGTTATGCAATTTTCTAAACTTGTCGTTACAATGTTCTCATAATCCTTGATCATGAATATTTTGCCTTCCTCCTTTACTTATGCTTGAGTTCGTTTTATCTCTTATTGCGGGAGAGATTATTTTTTATTATGTCAAAGGGGAAGAAATAAGTTTAAGCTAGCACACAATATTCTAGTATTATGTGTTTATTAATGATACATGCATCTATTGTATATATCTTAAACTTAACAGATTTGCCATAATCAAGAAGGAAGAGATTGTTAGCCCAATGATTATATCATATTTTTGAATATGGCTAATCAATTAAGTTTAACATATTGACGTCACTAATATTCATGTAATCACTATCATGTTGCTACTTAAACTTAGCATTGTCCTAAATATTTACTATATCAATATTACTATGCTTGTATCATGTTCTGTTTGTCTAACATGTACTTGTAGACATGTAGTAAGCATAATCAAGCTCGTCAAATCAGGACATATGCAATGGAGAATTATTAATGGGCCAAAGACGACGTTATACAAGAAGATTTCTCTGAACCGCCCAACGACCTATCCGGGGCCTCGCATGGGGATTTTTATATCTTTTATCTTTGGACTACCGCTATTACGGAAAAAGGCGTCTTCAGGTCTGCTCAAATATCATTAGAAATGTGTCATCAAAGGGCTCTTGGTTTCCTATTTGATCAATATACTTTTCATATTATTGAGTCTAGGAATACAATGTACACTGCATCGTACTGGCAAATAGGCTACCCAATAAACATTTTCAAAATACCTTTTTATTTAGAAAAGAAGCCCACTTACAAAAGCCCAAACTACTTTCTAACTACTAAACGTTTCAAAAATTCCAAAATCCAATTTGCAAAAACCCTAACAGAACTCCAACAGAATTCGGCCTGTGTTCGGCCCGAATTCGGCCAGAGTTCGGTTAGTGGACGTTGGATTTTGAACTTGGTCTTCCCGCAGTTGTGGATCTTGCCAAGATTTTCTCAAAGAGTTCTGCACGAATTCTGACAGAGTTCTGCCTTTGGAAAAAATAAATAGAAAAGGGTTTCGATCATTTCAGCACACCAAGCCACTTTCATATCTCTTCTCTATAAGCCTACTACTTCTTCCCAAGTATTTGAGCTATTCATTTTTAAATCCCAAGCCAGTTACAATCCTCTAGTCGATTTGCCAGTACGGTATGGTCTAGAAGTTTCAGAGTGATTCTAATCAGAGGCTTGATTGAAGAAAGACACTTAACAAATGAAATTGGTCGAGTACTTCGGATCAAAGCTCGCGTTGTAGAAGTTGCAAGAACTTCAGACGAAAACTTGTGGTATTTTTCCATAGTGGATTCAACTGAAAGCTAGAGTACTTCCGACTGGACTAGTCCTCACAAGAGGGAAACCAGTATATATCGCCGTCTTTGTTTTTGCTTTCTGATCTTTGCTTTTACGTTTATTTACTTGTGATATTTCTCTGTGATCTTGCTGCTAACTTTTTAAATTAGCAATATTCGCTGCCTACTCTATTCACCCCCTCTAGAGTATAGCGCTTTACATCTCGTTCCTAAATGGGGTACCACTCCAGGAGGCAGAGGAAGACTCTCGGTCTCAGACGAAACAATAGCTCTCTCCTAAATGGCATGAGATAGAGAAAAACTCTCCGGTGAGGCTGCTACCACCTCCTCAAGGGCAGGAGGTGCCACTACACTCTAGTCAGCAGGTTGGGTCACTACCTCCTAAGAAATAGGAGGTGGACGCATGCTCTCAGTCATGTCCGGAACTACAGCTGCGCTCAGGGGACGGGCTCTGGTCATGGGTGCCATATTGGAAGGATAAATGGAAACAATAAATCATCAAGGCTGTATGGCAAACAAACATCCTATATGAAAACTAGTAGGTATCAAATAACAAAGGAATTAGCTACAATGGATTACTATCTAATTCAAATGCTAACTATCATCTCAGGGATACAGACACTCTACAAGTCATCAAACATCACACTATGAAAGTACTACATATGAAATAAGCTCTACAAGGAACTGGACTAAATAGGTGAAATTATCCTACTCCGAAGTTAATTGATGATGGAATATAATTCTATAATAACAAAAGTGGAAGATAGAGATGATATGTTAAGAACCTTCTCAAGATATAACCTTATAATCATACGCGTCTGTCCAAAATCATGTTACTCAGGATCCTCGCCATGCCGGTAAGAAGGCTGCAATAAACGGTAGATTCCATATCTGGGATATGCACCTCTATAATCATGTCGTCTAGAATTCTTGCTATGCTGACCAGTATAGCTGTGAGAAATTCCAAATCTCATAATCAATATATGTACATCCGAAGTCAGGTCTATATTTCTGCCACACCGGCTAATATGGCTGCGATAAACTCCAGGTTCCATAATCAAGTAGACGTTTTACCTTCCCTGTGATCATCAACATATATTATCAGAAGATATCATAACTCAGGTCATAAAATTCAACTCGATAGAAAAATCAAAGTCAACAACGATCCATCAAAATCAAATTCAATAACAAGGAGTAAGGGTGAACAAAACAAGAGAAAATGATTTCAAATTGAAGTTCAAAATAAGATTGAGAAATTTTGACTTATCCCCCACTTGAACTACCATATTTGAAGGTGCACCCCATAGTTTTACAAAAATGTATAATACCCCCCATTTGGGACAGAAACCGTCAAAAAAATAATTTTTGGACCAAAATGCCCCTGTCTTTCTCTTTCCTCTAACCCACTCCTCCCCTACGGCCACCGCCCTTTCCGCCGTCGCTGCTGCTGCTGCTTCCGGAGGCCGGTCCCCCCTCCCCGTCTCCGTCCCCTTCCTCTCTCCTCTACGGCCACCGCCCCTCCCACTACCGTGCTGCTGTTGGAGGCCGCTCCCTTGTCACTTTCTGTTCCCAGAATACGTATTTTTAATACATGTACTGCTTTAATATATTTATTTAATATTTATCATGTATTGTTCTATAATTAAATCCCTTTAATTTTATGATTATTAATTTCCTGCAATTTTATTTCTGTATTTTATTTCCTTCTTTTATACTCTGCTTTAACTATGCTTTGGGTTCGGCTTGGATTGGATTAAGTATGTTGGTTCATCATGAACCGAAACAAACCCCTACCTACCACCACCTCTCATTTAAAACCCTACTCCCTTCTCTCTCTTCATTACTTCACCATTACTCTTCTTCTTCCTTATAAACAAACCCCCACCTTTCAGCTGCCTAGGCAAGTGCCAACTTTTTCTTGATGGATCTCCATTTTTGTTGTTCCATTATCTTTCTCTCAGGATTTTTAGATACTTTAGTACTTAGCATTTTCAATTTCCATGGCTCATTTTGTAAATCTAAGTTTGATGGATTTTCAGATTTCTTAGGTTTTGATCTAGTAACTTTGTTATTTTTCAGTTTTGATGGTTCCATGTTGTAGAGAATTTCGTTCTACCCCATTTTGACCTATGGAAGTCCAGTTTTGGGCTTGGAATGGAGGAATTAGGAGCTCGGAAGCAATGGCTTCTCATGGTTCTCCTTCTCAGAAAGTGGAGAAGAAGAACAGTACTTAGCCGCATGAGTTTTCACGGCAAGTCTCCCTTGACCGCATGAGCACTGTCATTTTAGCCGCATGGGCTTAGTCAGCCGCATAAGCTTAGTCAGCCGCATAGCGCTGTTCAGCTGCATGGCTGAACCTGAACCCGTAGCCGCATGAGGCTTGTGATTCTGAGCCGCATGGCGCTCATTATCCCCAGCCGCATGGACCTCAATTATTCCTGACGAATAAGATAACTTTCAGCTGTATGGCGCTGATCATTCTCAGCCGCATGGCGCTGCATGACTACTCACCGCATATAGGCTTGCACCTATTCAGCGCCATGAAATTTCCCCTGGCTGCATGGGCGCATGTTTCCCGTAGCCGTATGAGACCCCTTTAGTTTCTAGCTGCCTAGGGCTTTGCTAATTTGGCCGCATGAGACTATTCTGTTTCGGCCGTATGGAAGCACCCTTGCAGCCGCATGTAACTCATTCATTCCCGGCCGCATGAATCAATAATTTCTCAGCCGCATGAGTGCTAGCCATAATGCCTTTTGACATTGATTGACATTTATTACCATTGATTGATTGACTTGATATTTATTAACATTAATTATTGTCTTGGCATTAATAAACAAGGATTGTTATCTTGATTTAGTAAATTGATCATGCGTTCCTAGTTGGAACTAAGAGACTGGCTAGTCGTCTTATTAAATTGAATGAATGAGACACGTTCATATTAATTATGAACTATTGAAATCGACTGGCTAATCCAAATATTGGCATACAGGCACATGCAGGCTTCAATTTATTTATTTATTTATTTATCTTACCAAAGCAGCATGTGTACTTTATGGTCAAGGCATGATTATTCCGTGGTTAGTTTTGATTGTTGTATTACGCTATAAGACCTACAACCTAACAGCACGGGTATCGTTGTAGAGTTGTGCATATCGTACCCCATACGAAAATACTCATTCTAAATGACCATGATCTACGGCATGGGACTTCACTCAACGTAGCGACTATTAAGTTAATTAAAATAATGATTGCATGGAGAGAATGGATTCCTGAGTTCTTACATGACAGCCCTCTTAGGACTGTTAAGTGCCGATAGGCCGGCTGGTTCCCACAGGTACTGTAAATCTACCATACGGACATGGAGCAGTATCTGCTATTATTTAATTATACATGGAATACTAACGACGAGCGTCCCGCTGGGACTCGTCTAAATACATGATTGGCGCAATTGATTGACTGGATAGACTAGCCTTGCTTGCATAGTAAGAACTGAGGAATCCTCTATTGCATAAATCCAGGATAACTTGGAACACACAGTAGCAAGCCGTAGTAGTTGCATGGCCGTTTAAATTGATATGTTTGTGTACTGTACCTACTCTGTTACCTAACTGAGATGATCAGAATGTTAGGACATGACGGGCCAACTTCTGTCCTTGTTTGGTTGGGAGGTTGGTTCGAATGTCGTGATGTTATGTGAATCCTAGAAGATAACAGAGATCTATTATCATATTCTCTTATTACTGGCTTCATTCCTATATCGTGCTCCCTTGCGGTACTTGCTATTAGAGGTCTAACCTCTCTAGTTTTACATGGCCAGATTTAGAGCCGGTCCCCGAGGATTCAGCTTACTTCTACCTCCAAGATGGTCAATACTAGAGGAATGATCACAGGAGGACTCGAGTGGGTTCCTTACCCGCTCGTTTTGTTAAATACTTTATACTTTGTCGTTTGGCACCGACATGTTAGTCGAATTGTCTTGTACCTACTTTTGCATAATTGTAACTAAGTCAGGCTGCAGCTGATAACAATTGTGTATACTTACTACATCATCTGGCTATGTTTTGTAAAGCCAGATATCAAGAACATTTTGACTGAGCGTTTGGGACGCCTTACTGCTTTATCTCATATGTTCTCTATTTCTGTTTCTTGTTTGAATGATTGAGACAATAGACATGGAGTGACCATAGCGAGATTTATGTAGTATGCACCCCCTCGTCTTATTAGACAGAATTGATCGTATTATACGGTACTCATCTACCCGTAATACGTAGCTAGCTGAGTCATTCCCCCGCTCTCCAGTATTCTGGTTCTGGGCATGACAAGGTTTTTATGGTGGCCTACGCAGGTCTGATTTTAGACTTGTGGGTTGTTTTAATAAGATGTCTCAATCACACATGTCCCCCTTAATCTCATGATTCGTTGATTCTCAACTCCAGCTTGACATTCCAGTATCCCTTGACTTCATTGATCCTTCGTGTCCGGTCGTTTGATTGTTCTCTTGTCCCTTTTCTTAGGGGCACTTCGTCCGCACCTGTCAGAGCTGGACAACAACAACATGGACAACATGGACAACATGACCAGGTTGATCAGCAATAAGGGCCAGTACTACCTCAAAAGACTATCCAGGAAGAAGTGATAGTGGAAGCAGCAGCTGGATCGCAGTATCCAGAGGTTCCACCACCGCCAACAGTTCCACCTACCCCTATGGAAATGGACACACCGGCCCTTCTGGAGATCATGAGAGGGATGATGGCTACTCAGCAACATCAGATGTTAGCCCAGCAGCACATGCATGCTCAGTTGCAGGAGCAGAACGTACTACTCAACCAATGATTGCAGACAGCTTTGGAAAGAGGGCAAGGCCAGATTCAGGAGCATCAACCAGAATTTGCAAGTTCAACTCCCGCCGTTTCGAGGGCACGGAGGATGCCATCTAGGCAGATACGTGGCTTAAGGATATTGAGGCTATTTTGACCGCGGCTAAGGTACCGGCAGAAGAACGTGTGGATCAGGTTAAATTGCTACTTCAGGATCTCGCACGTGATTGGTTGGAATCAGAGGATAGGCATCAGACGTTCCGTTGCTTGGGACGATTTCACAGCAAGGTTCAAGACAAAGTACTATGGAGTTGTGGCACAGTTTGAGCTACAACAGAAGTTTATCAACCTCAAGCAGGCCGGCAAGACAGTAGATGCTTATGCAGCGAGTTCTGCAGATTAAGTAGGTTAGCCCAGAGATGGTAGCAACGGAGAGCCAAAGGGCTATGAGATTTCAGCAAGGGTTTCACCTCTAGCTCTTGCAATTGATAGAGGGGCACAATTACCAGACTTTTGATAAGGTATTGACGGCAACTCGAAGGCATGACATAACCATTCAGAGGATCACGGTAAGGACTGGAGGTCAAAAGAGATCCCACAGTCAGATTGAAGAAGGAGGGGGAGTAGCGCCCCGAACAACAGCACCATCTCTCGGCATTCGCATTCACGATGTGGCA
>JANAVB010008515.1:0-28530 GCA_029216955.1 Iris pallida
GCCAGGACCCTGACAGTCCTACATATGTGTAGGACTGCCAGGGTCCTGCCACCACTCTGGCAGTTCTAGTCTATGATCGGTACTGCCAGAGTGTTGGCAGTCCTCTGTGTCACAACACGAATTTTAACCCGATGACAAGTTAAAATGTAGTTACCAAGAGGGCTTCCGATGCATCAAAGTTGTCTTCGGACATTGCGGGAACGTGTTCTTCGGATGTGGCGGGAACATTTGATGATCCCGGTTGATCCATGTTCAATATTTTTCTACATTAAACACATAATTCAACTATTATATGTGAAATTCTTGTTTAAAATATTAAACATATTTTAGTTCGATGACTTACCAATAAATTGGAGAAGACAATGACCTAGAGTTGAGGGAGAGAACAATTTGAAAAAAATGTAGAGAGAAAAGAAAAGAGTTGGGGTTTAAATTCTTTGACCTAAGAGAAGGAGAGAAGAAAAGATTTGAGGGAGAAAAGAAAGGAGAAGAAGGAGAGAGAAAATGAAAAAAAAAATTTGGTATTTATACCTTTGCTTGGGCTAGCCCTTAGCAAAAAATTTTGATGGCAAATTTGTAATATTTTTGAACTATTTTGGGCTAGCCCCTAGCAAAAAGGGTGGTGCTCTTCGAAAAAACCAAAATTTGCTTTTAGATCGATCATCTAAAATGGTTAAAGCTCTCTCTAGATAGAGAGTTATATCAACCGAAAAATCATTACTTGCAGCATCTCTTTGAAGTTAAATTAATTCTCCTTCCATCGATTGCCATGAAAAGTTTATTACATGAATGCTGAACTTACAAAACACTTACATTCATAGGAAACTATAAATGCGAAAACATACATGCTTCATATTTATATATAGATAGCTAAAGATTTGGCATTGCCAAGAATGATAGCGGCAACCAACTGATCGATCGGTTCATTCGAGGTCGAAGACGGAGGCCTCGCAGCTGTCGGAGATTCCGGTGGGGGTCTTGAAGGTGAGTTCTTTGGTGGTAGGGTCGGCGAAGAACATCTCGGAGACGGTCAGCCAGAGGAGGAGCTCCCTCGTCTTCACCCCGCTCAGCTTCTTTATGGACCGAGGCCCCACGAACGCGCTCACCTCCGTGGCGTACGACACCTTGCGCTTGATCTTCTCGAAGGTGTAGGTGGTGCTCTTCTTCTGGACCAGCCATATGAAGCCCGTCGTCCTGTTGTATCCAAACTCCTGGATGTCCGCCAGAGGGAAGAGGTTCCTCGGGAGGCCGAGCTCTCCGAGGAGCTCGATGGACTTCTTCCTACACTCGGCATCTCCGTGGCAGACCTCGGCGCCAGCCCGGTGGCTCTCGATGGTCTTCGATGCCATAATATCTTGATTAGTATAATAGAAAGAGTAAGAGATTTGTTGAACGCTTAGAAGGAGCTGTGAGTGATGAGTGTTAAGAGGGAAGCATTCCGTTCTATATATAGGCATATGAGGACGACTTGGTATAAGTTTGCCCGCCCTTGATTATGATGTACGTAGTTGATGATTCAACCAATGGAGTCCATAGATCAAAATTAGTCAATGATTCAACAAAATTGTCAGTCAAATTTCTGTGGAGTCCATAGAGAACCTGTCAACAAAGCGGAGTAGGAGTCTGCGTCTTCGCAACCGGGAAAGATGGGCAAGAGAAAAAGATCATCTAGATTTTTTTTTTTTTTTTTTTGAAATCACACGCACACACACAATTGGGGGGCTCGAACCTTGCCGGCCCCTCCGGATGTCCGCTGTAATACCACTAGGCTAGAGAGCTCGGACATCATCTAGATATTTGAATTTGTTGTGATATATAATTTCTAGGAAATCGAATATTGAAAAACTTTTTTTAATTGAATTTAGCAACGGTATCATGGAATATATATAATTAGCAAAAAAAAGGGGGCCGTTCACATGAAACTTTCTGTGCATATTTACTAAGGCTTGGTTTAGTTCGCAGAATCATGAGATTGGAAAAGAAAAGTAATTATTTTTCTATATTTCGATGATTAAGGATGAAAGGAATGTGATTTCCAATGAAAAAAATTATGTGAAAAAATGATTCTAATCATCCAAGTAAGTAATCACACTTCCACCTTAAAGTATTCACTTTCTTTCCAATTTATTTGACATTCCAAACATCGAAAAAAATCAAAGAAAAATTTAATTTTGAGGAATGAAATATCAAGGAATTGATTTCCTTTTCATTCCTTTCTGCGAACCAAAAACACTCATCTAATTAGACAAATAATTGTGTATGAAATAAAATTAATGTTTTGTAATCAATATTTAACGTTGTTCTTTCTTTTAAAGAAGAGTACAACAAAGTTTGACTTCAAATACAACGATGAGCTCTCACCGGCCAACTCAAAATGCCAACTTGGCTTAGAACTTTTGAAACTGAAAGGATTACAATGACTTTGTTCCATACATTATATCTCTTTATACATAAACAACCATGTGTCTGATCTCCGTCTCTCAAGGATGAGGATCTGTCATCATCTCGAAACATCCAACAGGACATTCAATAGCTAGGGACAACCTAGTGGATGATCAACACACTGACGAATACGCTGGTGAATGAACAAAGGCAACACTTACTGTGTGAGACTCGTCTCACAGTATCGGTATTTATATACGGATACGTATTTTGTATTGTATTTCGTATTTTTTCCGTTTTCGGAACGCTTTAAATTTTTTTCAAACTATAGTTTTTCTCCTTGGCCGATATATCGACGGTGTACCGGTGTATACCGACGGCATGCCGCCCGGACAAATTTTCCACATTTTAGATATTTTCGATTTTAGATATTTTCGTGAATAGTGTTTTCGATATTTTCATAAATAGTGTTTTGGATATTTTGATGAATAGTGTTTAGATATTTTCGTGAATAGTGTAGATGCATTCTATTATCCAATGGACAATTGGTTTTCTTTCAACAGCTAGGATTGATCTAGAATGTGACATGGATCACGATCCAACGGTCACGATTAATTCACCCCTTCTATATATATCCATTGAGTTTCTCTCTCATCTCTTTTCTTTCCTTCTCCGTTTCCTCTTCACTCTCTTCCCTCTTCCTCAAGCTTAGGAAGGCTTGGCCTTGAGACCTAGAGTGTGGTTTCGGAACCCCTCTTGGTGGCTTGCTCAAAAGTGACATGACCATGCTATATTTTTGTTTTCCATAGAAATTAAAGTTTTATTGTTCTATAATATGCTCCTCTAAATTTTTAACATGTTTAATATATAGCACTTTTGGTTTTGATCGACAATATTGCGTAGATCTGAGTTTCTAGATATGATTTTCGAGTATTTTGAGGTATTGATCTATCAAATATTTTAATTTGTGAAAACTAATACTTCCATGTTGTTGAAAATTCAATTCTATGCAATTTTGACTTTTGAAAGTCCGAATTTCGATTTAAAACGAAGTTTTTATGGCCAAAATAAGTTTTGGCAAAAATCTGGATTTTGTTGCTGTTTGGAAAATGGTATACCGCCGGTATGCCGCAGTATACCGCCGGTATGCCGGTTTTTGCACCAGAAATCTTCTGTCTTTAGACCGGTATACCGCCGGTATACCGCAGTATACCGTCGGTATGCCGTTTTAGGCTGTTTTTGTCCGTTTTTGTCCGTTTTTGATATTTTCTCGATTGTAATGGACTCTTAACATGATTAGATAACCTTGGATAGTTAAAGAATGATTATACACTCTATATACGTGGTACATGCTTATGTTCACGTATTGTTCTATGTCCAGATTATAGATAGTGGTCTGTTATGGTGCACTCCAGATTACTATATATGCCTAGCTCGATTTAGTGGCTCGTAGTAGCGCACTCATGACTTGATTTTCTTATTGATTTCTAAACCCGAGATATGAGTACATGTTCTTTCTTGACACTGTGGATATAGCTTGTTGAATGTTAATCTATTGCATCTTGGCACTGGACAATCGAGTGTGAGTATTGTTCCGTGTATCATGTGATGTTAGTACGGGAATGTTCGTAAGTGATAAATTACGATTTACTCGTACATAGCACACGTCATCTTAGGAAATTCTTGAGTGTCCACGACTTGAGAACTTGACATGAATATGATAAGGTAAATGACTAGTAAATTCAACTAGATCATTGTAGAAGGAAATTTGCACTACCAACCCCAAGCTCCAAGGGCCCCATGAGGCATGGCTCAACCCTGCTAGGCAAGGGCTCCATGACCTACCAAGTTTGCGCGTATTGATATACGATCGAGTCACATGTCGTGCCGGGTTGCAGCACAGTCAGTTATATGTTTTCTTTTACAAGTATATGATATGGTTGTTCATGTTACAAGTCTAGACATGTTTCATCTGCCAGCAGTCTTGTTGGGCAATAGATGTACTACTCGTACCCCTGGACATCCGGGTATCTGCAATCAGGTAGTTGTAAAAATCCTCAACTTGCATACTAGTAATTAGGATTGTGATAACCCTAGCTAGTTAATGATAGCAAGCCGTAGGTAATGATTGGCCGTGCACTTTTGATTGTGTGTTACCTTATATGCTCTTGTGTCGGTGAGTGGCCAGAGGCTAAGTTCTGCTAGGGAAAAGATCTGTAACCCCGGTCCTTGTTTGGTTTAAGGGTTGTAGCTCCGATTCCTAGTAGTTCCTAAACCCTTTGTTGCTCATCAGATTATTCTGTTCCATAGCTATATTGTTCAGTATTTCTATTCAGTCATTTATATTCTTGAGATACGTGTATTGGTACCGCACTAGTCTCGATCCGCATTTATTTACTTCTGTTATTATGTTATTGTGTTGTTGTTGGGTTTTGTCGCGCACCTCGAGCTTCCTTGTGGTACTTACTATTTGGGGCCTGACCCCACTGGTTTTGTTTGGCCAGATTTATCGCTGGAGACCGAGGATTCTTCCTACCTTTCTCTGGATGACCCGCCGCCTGCTTAGATCTGTGGTTGTTCCTCCTCGCGAGTGGGTTCCCTTTTTTGTACCGCTCGTGTTTCATTTCATTTTGGTGGTGTTAGCTAGGGCATGTGTTAGCCCTATTATTTTGAGACTTTCTCAGACTTCGGTCAACATGATGGATTATATTTGATCTAGACTGATATAGTGATCATGTATATTGGTACTTTGCTAGTGTAGCATTTTGTATTCACTAGCTTCATGATCATGTATGATATAGTATTTTTGGATGCCTCTTTACTTTCATATTTGATATACTCTTGATACTTGTTGTTGTTGGATTGAGATAGGATTTGTTCGACCATAGGAGTCGTCAGTGGCATGCTAGAGTCTTCCCACCTGTCTTCAAGACAGCTTTGATCGTATATTGGGGTACTGGCGTACTCTAATACACGTAGCTGGCTTTGTTTCGCCCCTACTTTCTAGTATTCTGGTTCTGGGGCGTGACATACTGAAACCATCAATAAGTGATTTAGTAAGAAACATAACCTTTAATGGTGATCTTTCTACGTTTATCAACGTTGATTTCATGTTATATACAATTTAAGAGTTCTGATTCATTATGAAACATAAACGAAATCATATTTCATCTTTCATTCATTCAAGCAGCATGGACAATTCATGCACGATAATTATTTCTTTCTAACATAATGCGCGCATCATATTTCTAAATCCATACTCATTTCACTGAATATAATTCTTTCTCATAAATAGGACAAAATATTACATTTGAATCGGATTCTATCTAGACCTGCATGGGACACTACTAAAAATATGTCACGATCCGCTACCAAATTGTTGGGCCGGGTCGAGTCATGTCCAGCCTACGCTTGAGATAAAGCGTAGTAAGTTGTTCTAAAAATAAACAATACAAGATCAAAGTGTGCTAACAGTTCCATTTGTCATATTGAGTTAAATTATCACAAACACAAAAATCATCTAGTATACAAATATGTTCCAAATACATAGCCAAAATGTAAAACTGGATACAGGTCCAGTAACAAAAATACATAGTCTAGACAGCCCTGTTCTCTAAGTCTAGAGCGGCTAAGATAACAAACTAGACGAGTTTTTCTGCAGGTACATCCTCGTAGGGTAAAGCCTGATCCTCGATGGTGACTCCATAATAGGAATCATATAGCAACTCCTCCTCGGTAAGTATACCTACAACGTTATCCTGTCAAGACGGGAGCAAGTACTGATTCTGTAAACTAAATATACGAAGCATGAAATGAACAGAGGTGTAATAAACAGGAATTATGGCATATCACAATCTATCATGGCAAGGATACATATGTCATAGAGACGGATGTATATGTAATATTTAAAACTGGAGCAGGTACGTAATCGTCAATAGGTATACAATATGTACTGTGGCACATGTAAATAAAATGTACTTCCGTACAAGTGAAAAGGCGATAGATGTACATATGCAC
The DNA here is from genome assembly GCA_029216955.1 of Iris pallida. Classification (NCBI taxonomy): domain Eukaryota; kingdom Viridiplantae; phylum Streptophyta; class Magnoliopsida; order Asparagales; family Iridaceae; genus Iris; species Iris pallida. The sequence continues at coordinate 6,400 of JANAVB010008515.1, forward strand.
AAATACAGCTGGACACTACTAAAATCTGCTCAATTGGCGACGTAAATTTAGCGACGTTGGCAAAACATCGCTAAATTATGGACATTAGCGACGTATAAATGAAACGTCCATAACCATCGCTACTAGGGACGCAAATAGAGACGTGACAATGACGTATATTAGTTACGTGAGGTAGTCGTCGCGAAATGTCGCTACAACGTCGCTAATTGCGACTAATTTAGCGACGTTAGTAATAACGTCGCTAAATTCTAACTAAATTAAATTTCCCTCCCCCCTCCGATTCATTTTTCCCCATCCATTTTACTCTCTCACTCTCTTCCTCCAGTGCTCTCGCTCTCACTCTCTCCGGCGCTCTCACTCTCTCCGGCGACTTCACTCTCTCCGGCGACTCTCCTCCGGTACGTGACTCCCTCTCTCTCTCTCTATTTGTTGTTGGTGGTTGGGGGGTGCTGGTGGCTCGGGGGGAGGGGCAGGGGTGCGGGTGTTTGGGGGTGAGGAATGGTTGGGGGGTAGCTGGAGGGTGGGGCAGGAGGGGTGAGGGCGGCTAGGGGTGAGGAGGGGGGGCTGGGGGAAGGGGAGGGTTAGGGTTCGAGTTATAGGGGAGGGACAGGGGGGGTGAGGGCGGCTGGGGGTGAGGGAGGGGGGTGGTGGGGGAGGGGTTGGGGATAGGGTTCGGGTTAGGGTTAGGGGTGGTGTAGGGATTAGGGGGGCTGGGGAGGGGGGCTGGTGGAGGAGGGGTTAGGGATAGGGTTCGAGTTAGGGTTAGGGGTGGTATAGGAGGGAGGGGTACGGGGGGGGAGGGGGGGCTGGGTCAGGGGCACCGATAGTGCCGAAAAATCTGATTTTCTAGTAATAATTATTTGTTTTCCGACATCGAAAAATCTGATACTCTGATCGAAACCACGTAGCGATAGTGTCGATATTTGTAACACGTAGTTTTGTTGGTTGGTTAATTTGTAACACGATAGTGCCGATATTTGTAACACGTACCGATAGTGCCGATATTTGTAACACGTAGTTTCTTTGATCCCGATACTCATAGGAATGGTCCCGAGTCACGGCCGTAGTCTGTAGTATATTCATTTTAGTTTGTAGTATATTCGTTTTAGTTTTGAAGTTTTAGTTTTTAAGTTTATTCGTTTTAGTATGTAGTATGTAGTAGGAATGGTCCCGACTCATAGGAATGGTCCCGAGTCACGGTCGTAGTATGTAGTATGTAGTATATTCGTTTTAGTTTTGAAGTTTACTCACATTTGCAGATATCTAGAAATGGCTATATCCATGTATCTGCTAGACCGTTCGTGGATGTACAACCGCATTCGAGATGACAGGTGCGGTGTGCGAAATGAATACATCGTCGGAGTAGAACAATTCCTCCAATTCGCGAAGGCGTTTCCTCAATCCATGGACGGCATGGACATTAAGTGCCCGTGTGCAAAATGTCGGAACATAAAGTTTCAACCAGAATTGGATGTGACGTATCACATACACAAAGGGTTTCCTTCCGAATTACTACCAATAGACCGCATACGGAGAACTTGTACCTTTAGCATTCCAAGCGGAGCCTTATATGGAGCCTTATGTGGAGCCTTATATGAATGTCCACAACCGAACTGGTGTCGATAACAAGTACGTGAACATGGTCTTCGACGCTGCGGAACCTAGTTTCGATCTATACAATCGTTACGCAGCTGAGGAGGCACCAAATGCCGATACCGCAAAGTTCATGGAGTTGCTGGAGAATGCAAGGACTCCTTTATACCCTGGCTGTGAGGACCATTCACCGTTAGAGGTGATCACTCGGCTCTTGAGCATAAAGTCTGACTTTAACATGTCACAAGAATGCTACAATAGAGTGCTCGAGTTGATTACCGATATCTTGCCGGAGGGTGCCAAGTTACCAGCACCAGTTTCTATATCTCTGTTGGCTTTACCCTTTTTTAAAAGTATGTATGTGCGTAGTTCAAGTTTTCGCCCGATTCACCAAGGAATCTTTTGGTTGCTGGACTGGGATCGCTCACCAGCTAGGCCCTCTAGAAGAAAGTTGGAGCAACATTGTATGAGAACATATTACCAATCTTCGGGGACAAGGGTGATCTGCAGCTCAAATGGTCCCTTATGAAGTCTCTATTGGTCTTATTCTTATTGTGCGCCTTGTGAGCACGTTTGGATCCGCGAAGGCAATCGCTCGGATGTTCCCCTAACCCAACCCGGGAACGGACCGAAGGGAACCGCAGCATGAGGAATGTCCGCGTCTCGTCGCAAGGCTCATTTTTCGTTTTGGGTCATAGGGCGGGCTTTGGACAGGCAGTGCAGTCCAGGGCACAAGGGTCCTGGTACTACCCAGGTGCGAAGAATCCCGAAGGTGACTGCAATGAGCAGAAATGTCACTCACCGGCCTTTTACCGAAAGACTTCTACCGTTCTAAGAGGATGGTGAGATCCCTCTGGATAGGATACGACAAGATCGATTGCTGTCAGAACGGATGCGTGCTTTACTACAAAGATCACAAGGATGCAGAAGTGTGCAGATTCTGTGGTGCTGATCGCTACAAGCCAACTGCTCCAGGCAAGTCTAGAAGACCGACTGCTTCAATGCACTACTTGTCGTTGACGCCGCAGTTGCAGAGGTTGTTCATGGGGAAAGAGACTGCCGAATATATGAGTTGGTACAAGCGACAACAGATCGAAGGAGTGTTGGATCACCCATCTGATGGAGAAGCGTGGAAGCACTTCGATCAAGCATATCCTAATTTTACTTCTGATGCACGTAATGTAAGGTTGGGGCTCTGCTCTGATGGTTTCACCCTATTTGGTCTTTCAGGCTCCCAATATTCATGCTCGCCGGTAATCCTCACTCCGTACAACCTACCGCCTTGGATGTGCACATAAAGACACATTACATGTTCTTAACTATTATCATTCCCAGTCCGAACAACCCGAAGAGGAACATCGACGTGTACTTACAGCCGTTGATAGATGAGCTGAATCAGCTATAGGAAACAGGGGCGTACATGTATGATGCTTCAAAAAAATAGAATTTTCAGATACGGGCAGCACTAATGTGGACAATCAATGACTTTTCGGCTTATGGAATGTTATCTGGATGGAACACTCATGGTCAGCTTTCATGTCCATATTGTATGGACCGTACTAAGGCTTTTCGTTTGAGACACGGAGGAAAGCCATGCTTCTTTGATTGTCACCGGCAGTTCTTGTCGAAAGACCATCCGTACCATAGGAACAGAACTGCATTCTGTGCCGGAACTATGGAGAAGGGCGATCCACCGCCAATGTGGTCCGGAGAGGATACATGGGAGCAAGTAAAAGAAATCCCAAGTACGAATGAAGATCCTACAACGAGCAGCCGTTGCGAGGGATTTGGCGAAGATCATAACTGGACCAAAAGGAGTATATTCTGGAATCTGCCATATTGGAGCACAAATCTGATTAGACATAACCTTGACGTCATGCATATCGAGAAGAACGTGTTTGATAACATAATTAACACTGTAATGGACGTCAAGGAAAAGATAAAATACAATCAGAAGGCTAGATTGGACTTAGCCGAAATATACAGACGCCCTACATTGCACATGATAGACAACGGAAAGGAAAAACTTTTGCGGTCTAAGGCAATCTACTCGCTGGACAAGGAGGACAAAGTGAGACTTTGTTGATGGATCCATGACTTCAAATTTTCGGATGGATACGTCTCCAATCTAAGAAGATGTATCGACATAAAGGAGTGTAAACTGACCGGAATGAAGAGCCACGATTGCCACATATTCATGGAGAGGTTAATTCATGTTGCATTTCGAGAATTATTACCGCCGGTAGTCTGGGATCCATTAACAGAGCTTAGCATATTCTTCAGAGATCTTTGTTCTTGCAAGTTGCTCGTCGATCGTTTAGAGAAGCAAGAGAAGGACATTATGGTAACACTTTGCAAACTAGAGAGAGTTTTTTCTCCTGCATTCTTCGACTCAATAGAGCATTTGTCGATTTATCTTATCCATGACGCTCTTGTTGTTGGACTTGTCGGTTATCGTTGGATGTACCCGTTCGAACGACAGTTGAACCACCTCAAGAGGAAGGTGAAAAATAAGGCACGGGTGGAGGGTTCTATTTATGAAGCATATGTCCTTGAGGAGACTTCAAACTTCTGTTCCATGTATTTTCAGCCTCATATTGCTACAAACAGAACAAGGGCTCCCAGAAATGACGACGGCTATGAAGTTGGTATTGAGGCAAAGCTGAAAGTATTTACTGCCTACGGAAAACCATCTGGTAAAATAAAAAAAGATATCTAAATGACGACGAGGTTAGCGCTGCAATGTTATATGTATTGCTCAACTGCGACGAGGAAGAAGTGGACAAGCTAGAGGGGTAAGTAAAATTATTTCGCGTGCTTCGTTGCTTCTGAATATAAATAATATACCTATGCTTCGTTGCTTTTCAGCATGTTTAAGTATGAGGTAACGTCCAACAATCCATACGCAACCGAGGAGGAAGTAGAACATCAAATGAGACTTCATTTTCCTTTTTGGTTGAGAGCATATGTACGGATATCTTCACAATTTACTTTTTCTGTACATTTATACTTGCACATAATAATTAAGTTAGCATCGTTTATATGGTATTTAGGTTGATCGTCCGGAGGCAATCCTTGAGAATGAGTATATTAAAACTCTAGCCAAGGGGCCAATTTATCAAGTGAAGACCTGGCCAAGTTACTGCGTAAATGGTTTCAGGTTCAAGTCAACAAATGCTCGAATAAGAGACGACTTCTTGGATTTGGATTCTACGAAGAATAGCTGTTTGTGCATAAAATCTTCAAACTACAAAGACGTCGACCCACCCAGGCAATGACTTCTTTGGCGTCTTACGGGAGATTGTGGAACTGACATACAATTATGTTATAGAACCTTGTAAGATCGTCTTGTTCATATGTGACTGGTTCGATCCGATCCAAGGTCGAGGTTGGAGAGTTGACAAACATGGTCTTGTTGACATAAATTATCACCGTCGATATCAAGCTTATGAGTCGTTTGTTCTAGCAAGCCAGGCTCAGCTAGTTTACTTTACCAGCTATCCAAAATGAGGAGCCGGGAGATCAGATTGGTGAGCAGTCTGTAAGACTAAAGCTCGGAATACCTTCGATGTCGATGAGATAGCTTATCAGGAAGACGAACTACCTCTTATTACAAATATTGTCGATGTGGACTCAACAGAAGTTCCTCATGACATGTTTCATCAATTGGAAGAGGTAGAAGTATCAGAAGAGGAAGAGGAAGTTGATAGAAGTGAAGAGGAAGAGGAAGAGGAACAAGATGAATTTTCAGAAGAGGATTGAATATGTTTAATTTTTAGATGTAGTATGGTTTACTTTTATTTTTTTTCAGATGTAGTATAGTTGACTTTTGTTTTAGTGACGTTAATAAGCGACGTTTTCAGATGTAGTATGGTTTACTTTTGTTTTTTTTCAGATGTAGAATGGTTTACTTAGCTACGTTTTCAGATGTAGTATGGTATACTTTTATTTTTTTCAGATGTAGTATGGTATACTTCTGTATTTTTTCAGATATGGCTCGACGTGGATCCTTTGATTCCGGTGTTGGTGGGAGTCGACGACACCGACAGTCTCCATCTACCACTCCTCCTACCGACTCCTCATCCCCCCGCACTCCAGTATACACTAGCGGTCTAGTCACCGGCAGTGTCTCCATACCCGGCTCTAGCAGTTCGAGACTAGGGTGTCACGACCCGTACCCTAGAGTAAGGGCACGAGACGTGGGTACGTCCAGCCTACGCCGTAGTGTCGGCGGTAGAACGCTGTCCTAGGTCTCATGCATCTAACAGTATAATGCTAAGTAGTTTATACTCCCCGAATGGGGGTGACATAGCAGAATGTAAACTTAATCACAACTAAGGAAGAAGAAGCACGATATGATATAGAACTCAAAATAAAATACAGATGATCAGAAGAGTCTAAGTGTCTAAGATAACAACTCAGCAAACATCCAAAAATACAAAGTCTCAACTACAGAATATGAAAGAACATATACAATCCAGATCTCAAATGACAGAAATAATAAAAACCTAGACTAGGGAGCCTCAGTCTCTATAGCTAGTGGATCCGGCTGAAAATCTGGATCACAGGTGTCATCTAGAGATGTCCCATAAAAAGTGTCAATACCAGCCTCATCCTCGTCCTCTGTAAACATATCAACGGTGCCCAATCAGGACGGAGCGAGCACAATACATCTCAACAGATCATAGCAGGTTAGAAAATATAACCATGCAGTAGAGTAAGATACAGGAAACTGAAAGAAAGTACAGAATGTAAAGGAGATAGCTGTAATAGAAATATCTACTATAAATAGAGAACTAACAGTGGCTAGTGAGTCAGAGTACAATATAGACATGTGAATGGCATAGGATGATTCTGATGCTACACTACGAAATGATTCTGATGCTACACTACTTGGATATTATTCACATGTCCACTTCTACTCCTCTGTACCCCCAATTAGTACACAAGGATCCAGCCAGGTTTTGTTATGATTCATGTAATGGCCCCCGAAAGGTGATACATGATAGTCCCATAAATGGGGATTCTAGGAATGCCCATAAATGGGTAATTCATGGAAGATTCTGTGATCATGAGAGTACATGTCACAAGTGATTCAATGAACTATGAAACATAGTACTACACAATGTAAGTGAAACACACAGAACATGTAGTATCCGATGCTCCCTGAGGGGATAACATCTCAAGAAAGGATCCATATAGTACTAATCCGTATGACCAACGTGACAGCTTCAAGTAAAGTAATTTAAAGTAGGAGAATAGTTCTAACAGGATATGAAATGATCAAAGAATGTACTCGCCTGTATCCTGAGTATCTGAAGAATATCTACTGTCCGAGGAGTGGTGTATGTCTCCTATAGAACAGTACAAGTCACTATAAGTCTAAAATGATAATAAGATGCAATTCAATGCATTCTATATGAATCTAGGTCAATCTAGACCAAAGTCAACTCTTGGTCAACTCTGGTCAACCCTAGAAGTCAAACTAGGTCAGCTAAGTCAAACCTAAGTCAAACAAGTCTATACTAGTCTAACTAGGCTATTCTATCAAGCCCACATCAATTCTAGACTATACAAGTCTAACTAGACTCTATACTGGCATTCAAGCCACACCCATAGGCTAAGAGCCCTAGGCTATAGGCCATATCATGCCTAAGCCAACCCACATACCATATATACACATATTAATATATATATAATATAATATAGTACTACACATTAACATATAGGCTACCTATATATGTGCATCTCCTATATATATATATTTTTTTTATGTGCATCTCCTATATATATATATATATATATATATATATATATATATATATATATATATATATATATATATATATATATATATATATATATATATATATAAATATATACATGTACATAGAAGATAGGAAATGGGCACATATACATTGTGTTCATGTGTATGTGTGTGTGTTGAGAGAAGACATGAGAGCAAAGTGTCCTGAGAGTGTGTGTTATCATGGAATGAGGGTTAGGCAAATGTGTGATATCCTGGAAAACAGGGAAACAGTGAATGGTATTTGTGTACAGTGTCAATGGAAAAAAATCAGTGTAGTGATATGAATGTGTGTGTTCAGGGGTTCACATGACAGTGTAGTGTAACCTGGAAATCAGTGAGCTAACATTTGTGTGTGTGTGTGCAAAAAGGAAGATAGAAAAAACAGTGAGGGATATAACATGATAGTGTACCAAGGAAAACAATGGGAGTTAACATTCAATTCCAGTTCTTCTGTGACATGGCTAACAATGTATAAGAGTTCTCATTAAAAGGATCATTCAAGTTCAGTTTAGGGAAGGAAATCAATTCAGGTATTTAAGAAGAATGGAAATTAATTCTCAGTTTTAATATTGAAACAATCATTCAATCAACCAAAACACCAATTGAGTTCAGTCCAAAGAAAGGAATCAATATCAATTTCTATATACAAATTTACATAGGAAAAACTAGTATTGAAATCAACATTCAGTTTTCTAAATAGAACTGAAAAGCAATCAAAACTAATGTATCAGCCATGTACATTCGAGCCCAAACTCAATATCTAAATCCCATTCATGAATCCAAAACCCATTCTAGTATGTAAAATCAATCTATCATGAGCTAATACACATGTAGGAATAATAATGGTACTTAAAACATCAATCTAAATAGATTAAAATAGGAATTAAGTTTAGGAAAAACTGAAACATAAAGTGTATCAGTCATATACATTCGAAACCCAAACTTAACATCAAATATTCCATTTCTCATCAAACAATCTATCTATGTCACGACCCGCACCCGGATATACGGGTACGAATACGTGGGCCACGCCCAGCCTACGCCGCAGTATCGGCGGTAGAGCGCTATCAAGTACACTAAACTAACTACAATATCTAATGATCCATAACTAGAAATGTACTCATGTCACATCAAGAAAACTAAGGAAGATAAGACAAGAAATAATAACAATATCACTAGAACAACTAGAATCTATAATGATCATAAGATAGAAAAATAAAGAAGGAACAACAAGACTAACTAAGGATAACTACCAGGCAACTCACATAGAAGAATAGTGAGATCCACCTCAGCTAGCAACATCATGAAGTCCAAAACTGAGGGCACAACTACTCCTAAAATTTTGTCAACATATCCGGTCAGGAAGAAACGAGTACATATATCTCATAACGGATCTCAAGACAGAATAAAAGCTATAAGACTGTAAATAGAGCATATATAATGAATCATGGAGTGTACATATATATATATATATATCATGGCATGGTAAGCTGTAGAGCTAGAGCTAGAACAAGAAAGTAGAACTGAATCATGGTATATACACAAATCAAGGTAAGCCATATATCCAATGTGTGTGAGTAGCAGTTTCAACTTGTGATCGGCTTGGGTACCTGTCAAGAACTGGCCTGGCAAGTCATATATGCGGTATATGACTCACACTGTTCGGGAATGCGGGATAGATCTGATCACAGGCATACGCTACTACTCCCCCTATCCCAACTGGTAGAATGGATCCAAATAGGACACGTCACTGCACGGGATTCTAATGAGAAGGGAGCTAATCTTCTCTAGAATCAGTGACCATATATTGAGCAAGAGCTACAAGGGAGCTTGCACAATACATCCCAACCTAAGAAGGAGAAACATCGCTCATCGGGATCCAGAAATACCAATCCGTGAGAACCATGTGTCAGGAATAAGCATATCTACACTAAGTACATGAATCATAACAGTTATCATAAATTGGGAAAAAGTTATCAGAGAATGTACTCGCCTGAGATCTGGTGGAATATGTCAACTGAGTCCAAGAACAGTGCCTCGAGGACCTATAGGTGGAGTACTGTATCAATATAAAGGTTTGGAAGTAAAATCAAGTCATACCAAGTCAAACTAGGTCAATCTAAGTCAAGGGTTGACTTACAGTTGACTTCTGGTCAACTGGTCAACTCTGGTCAACCCTAGGTCAACTCGGGTCAAACTTGACTAACGTTGACTAACAGTTGACTTTGGGTTAACTGGTCAACTCTGGTCCAGTTCTGGTCAATTTTAGGCTACGGTTGACTTCCGGTTGACTTTTGGTCAATAGTCAACTGTGGTCAACCAAGGTCAAAAATAGTCTAACCTAGGTCAAATGTTGACTCTACTTCGACGTTCAGTCAAAGTAGTCAACCATGGTCAATAAAGGTCAAGCTAGTCTCTATAAACATCTACAAGGTCAACTTATAAATTTCAGTGATTTAGAAATTACTGAAATCGACGGGTCTCCAAAACAACCCAAAAGGAGAAAATATTATAATAATAGGATGACACAAAAAGGGAAGAAATCTACAGATGTTGTCGGATGATGAAACTAACATCACCAACGTGTCCAGAAGGGTCAAAATAGCTAGAATAGCCTGTCCATAAGTCCAATTTGGATATAGGGGCTAAAAGGGTAATTTCGGGCCAAAATGATATCCGCCGTTGGACACACTTTGCACCGAAAAATGTGCCAAAATAAAAGTGCACAAAACCTAACAAATTATATGTTCACGAATCTAGAATGACGATACGAACCCAACGGTATATCCAGAATTGGATTCCGTTGACCCGATCTCAAATTGGTCCATTGACCAGGACATTAAAATTCTGATTTGCAGGGAAAAGCGTGTCGGAGCTAATGTCCTCAAAACTCAGCAAATTATATGTCAACGAGTCCAGAATGACGATACGAACTCAACGGTATATCCGAAATTGGATTCCGATGAGCCGAACTCAAAATGACCCGCTGACCCGGATATTGGTATCCGACTTGCACTGAAATGCGTGCCGGAACCAATGTCCACTAAAACCTAGCAAATTATATGTCAAAGAGTCCAGAATGATGATACAAACCCAACGGTATATCCAGAATTGGATTCCGATGGCCGGCCACGGCGGCGACTGCCGGCGACAGCGCGCGGTTGGCCGGCGCTCGCGCGCGACTGTGCGCCCGCTACTGCGGCAGCTGCTGTTGGGGTGCGCTGGCCCGGCTAGGCGCGACGGCGCGGCCACGGCAACGCTCAGGCGCGGTGAGGGGGCGGTGGTGCGCGGCCATGGCGGCGGCCGTGCGGGCTATGGTGGTTCGGGTGGTGGTTTGTGAGGGTGGTGATAGTAATGGTGATGGTGGTATTAGTGTGAGGATGAGGGTGGGATGATGAAGAGGATGAGAAGGAGGAAGGAGGAGAGGGGAGAAGGATGGTGAGGGTGGTGGTGATGCTCGGCCACCAAAGGGGGGGGTTCGGCTGCAGGTGGGGGTGTTGGTGTACTGTAAGGAGAGAGGGAGAAAGATTGTTATTATTGTGTGTGTGTTGAGAGAAAGAGAGAGATGTATGTGTGTGCATATATATAATATAAAGAGAGAGAGAGAGAGTGAGATATTATTGGATGAGAGAGTGAGAGAGGTCGGTTGGGGGGGGGGGTTGCTCCTGCTGTGAGGTGGAGGCGGTAAGGTGGTGTGGTGTGGTGTGTTTGATTATAGGAGAGAGAAAGAGTGTATATATATATATATATATATATATATATATATATATATATATATATATATATATATATATATATGTATATGTATATATATATATATGTAGGAGATATTTTCTTTTAAAGTAGAGAAGAGATATTTTTCAAAATAGGAAAAAGAGGAAAATTAAGTGGGATTTTTGGACAGTCATGAGAGAACAATACGGAGCTTGGGTTCAGGTTCGGTCGAGCTGGGTCGGGTCAAAATCGGACAGGGTGTAATATTTGAATTAAAATAGGGATTTATAATTATGGATAAATAAATAACATGCGGGGACTCAAATAAATGGGACACAAGTGGCAGGCGTGTAGTAGGCTTCATGTGGGCCATGTCCATATTTGGGGTTGACAGGTTTGGGTCGATAGGGTATCCACAATTCAAGTCAGAAAATAAATATGACACCGTGGGGTGAATTAAAATCGGGTTACGTGTCAGGAAAGTTGTACGAAGGAAATGGAGCACAAAATGGTATGTCTGAGTGGGACACGAAGGTCATGGGTGAAGAGCGTCTCGAGTAGATCATGCATGAGAAGTTGGTTTCAAGAAAAAGACTAGTCTGGTGCTCCTAAATTAAAATCCACGGTAACGTGCTTATGAGGATCAAGGAAAAGAGTGGAAAATCAATTAATAATTAAATGGTCTAAATTGACCCGAACTTGTGCGAAGCAAAAAGAGTACAAGGGAACAAGTTCGAGTGGGACACGATATATCAATATGAAGATAATCTCGTCTACTACAAACTTCAAGAAGGAAGTTTCCAGAGACTCGCATCCCTGATGCTCTAGAATTCTAAGTCACGGTAAAGAACATTTAATGATCAAAATTAATTTAAATAGAATGAATTATCGAGAATAAATCATTTAGGAAATTCGAAAATAAATCCCAGAAATTCAGGGGGCTTACATCCTACCCACCTTATAAAAATTTCGTCCTCGAAATTAAAGGTTGGTAGTGGGGTTAAAAATAGGGTAGAAGATTTAGGCAATATTTTAGGCACGATCCAAGAATAACGAGTTTTGCACGATCAAGATAATCGATGCAAAATTGTTCAGGCACGATGAGGGATTTGGCACGATAGAATCATGATATGAACAAAATCATATGTACATGATTTCAAAATAAGTCAAGTCATTGGGGCACGATTTAAGAGACGATAAGGATAATCGAAGATATACATAAAATTCAAGTACGGGGTGATCCATAGGACTTAGGTTGATGAAAATCAACCCGAGAGTCGTACAGGTCCGATCAAGATGAAAAGCTAACCATGACCAAAACAAGGTTTGGCATGGTTGAGATAAAATTTCAGACACAACAAAAAAATCAAAGTCAAGGTCTTATAGGCCCGATCAAAGATTTAGGAGTATGATTAATAAAATCATAAAATACGATCCAAGTTCGAACGTGATTAAAATTGGAAATAGTCTAAGTTCACTTGGTACGATTTGAGGGTTAAGATTATCAAGATCATGAAAATCAAAGTTGGATAGTCATGATCTAAAACAGGGCTAAGAGAAGCAAATAGAGAGAAAAATTTGAGAATAGCACGATTGAGAGATAGATTTGATAGAAATCGGATTATAGGTCACATAAGCATGATCAAGATCCAAGTTCAGTTATGAAAGACGATAAAATCATGAATTCGAAATCAAGGTCCTAAAAGCACAATTAGGAAGGAACCTAAGTCACAAAGGAATTTGAAGTCATCTAGAGTCTAGTCAGCAACCAAGACTCTTTGGCACGATAAACAAGACGACCAAAATTGATTGGTTATGGACAGAAGGGAATCAAAATCTTAACAATATCGAAATTTAAGAAATAATTTAGATATAAAAATTTCAAAATTTTCAGAGTTTTCAAGTGTAGATGACAGATGTAGATACGAGATAGGTAATTTGTGTAATCAAGACATAGCTAAACAAGGCAAAGAAAATGACGGTAAGATGAGAAAATCATCATACGATGGGAGAGAAAATAATGATAAATAAGAAATAATGGTAGGAATTATCCTGCTCAATTGGTAAAAGAAGTGAATCAACTTAAGATATGACCTGATAACCATATACGTCTATCCAAAATCATGTTGCCAAAATTTACGCCACGCCAGTAAACATAGCTACAATAAACGATAGAGTCCATAACCAAGGTATACACCCTATAATCATGTCATCTAGATTCCTTACCACGCCAACCGGTATGGCTGCAAGAGAATCTAAATTCCATAACTAGGATAGTATATCCAAAATCAGGCTCCATGTCCCTGTCAGGCTAGCTAATATGACTGCGATAAATTCCAAACTCCATAAGTAAAGTAGACACTTACTGTTCTCATCGTCCTCGTCCAAAATATGTTTATCAGGATATCTTAACTCAATTCTTAAAAGAATTATTCAAAACAAAATCAAAGGTCAACAACGAATATTAAGATTTAAAATTCAACAACAAGTCAAGGGTGAGTTAATAGAAACAACGGAAACAACTTCCGAGATAGGGTTCAGAGGAAAATCTCAGGAAACGTCCCGAGGGTACTACCTAGGTCAAGATAGAAAATGGTGGAATATAATCTAAAACAAACCTCGACCATGGTACGAGGTTGGTAAATCATATTCTCTCCCCAACCTAGATGATATACAAGTCCAACTTATACCTCCCCTCTGGGGTCCACAAACTCATCCTAAAGAATAATAAAGTACGATAACTGAGAGATATCTCAGGAATCAGGACGGATAGAAACGAATGGGAATAGATTCGAAGAGTTTCGGAATAAGATTCCAAGGGGTCATCCCTAGAATCTATCAAGAGTTTCCAATATTGACTGAGTACCAAATCCTAAAATATTCCATTACTCAACCTTAATCCTAGGGCAGGCTTGTAGTAGTATAGAAAAGCTCAAGTACTACCACGACTTCGCATTAATTGCAAAGACTGACCTGCATGGGCCACCACTAAAAATGTGTCACGACCCGTACCCGGATATACGGGTACGAATACGTGGGCCACGCCCAGCCTACACCGCAGTATCGGCGGTAGAGCGCTGTCAAGTACACTAAACTAACTACAACATCTAATGATCCATAACTAGAAATGTACTCACGTCGCATCACGAAAACTAAGAAAGATAAGACAAAAAATAATAACAATATCACTAGAACAACTAGAATCTATAATGATCATAAGACAGAAAAATAAAGAAAGAACAACAAGACTAACTAAGGATAACTACCAGGCAACTCACATAGAAGAATAGTGAGATCCACCTCAGCTAGCAACATCATGAAGTCCAAAACTGAGGGCACAACTACTCCTAAAATTTTGTCAATATATCCGGTCAGGATGGAACGAGTACATATATCTCATAATGGATCTCAAGATAGAATAAAAGCTATAAGACTGTAAATAGAGCATATACAATGAATCATGGAGTGTACATATATATATATATATCATGGCATGGTAAGCTGTAGAGCTAGAGCTAGAACAAGAAAGTAGAACTGAATCATGGTATGTACACAAATCAAGGTAAGCCATATATCCAATGTGTGTGAGTAGCAGTTTTAACTTGTGATCGGCTTGGGTACCTGTCAAGAACTGGCCTGGCAAGTCATATGTGCGGTATATGACTCACACTGTTCGGGAATACGGGATGGATCTGATCACAGGCATACGCTACTACTCCCCCTACCCCAACTGGTAGAATGGATCCAAACAGGACACGTCACTGCACGGGATTCTAATGAGAAGGGAGCTAATCTTCTCTAGAATCAGTGACCATATATTGAGCAAGAGCTACAAGGGAGCTTGCACAATACATCCCAACATAAGAAGGAGAAACATCTCTCGTCGGGATCCAGGAATACCAATCCGTGAGAACCATGTGTCAGGAATAAGCATATCTACACTAAGTACATGAATCATAACAGTTATCATAAATTAGAAAAAAGTTATCAGAGAATGTACTAGCCTGAGATCTGGTGGAATATGTCAACTGAGTCCAAGAACAGTGCCTCGAGGACCTATAGGTGGAGTACTGTATCAATATAAAGGTTTGGAAGTAAAATCAAGTCATACCAAGTCAAACTAGGTCAATCTAAGTCAAGGGTTGACTTACAGTTGACTTCTGGTCAACTGGTCAACTCTGGTCAACCCTAGGTCAACTCGGGTCAAACTTGACTAACGTTGCCTAACAGTTGACTTTGGGTCAACTGGTCAACTCTGGTCCAGTTCTGGTCAATTTTAGGCTACGGTTGACTTCCGGTTGAGTTTTGGTCAATAGTCAACTGTGGTCAACCAAGGTCAAAACCAGTCTAACCTAGGTCAAATGTTGACTCTACTTCGACGTTCAGTCAAAGTAGTCAACCATGGTCAATAAAGGTCAAGCTAGTCTCTATAAACATCTACAAGGTCAATTTATGAATTTCAGTGATTTAGAAATTACTGAAATCGACGGGTCTCCAAAACAACCCAAAAGGAGAAAATATTATAATAATAGGATGACACAAAAAGGGAAGAAATCTAAGATGTTGTCGGATGATGAAACTAACATCACCAACGTGTCCAGAAGGGTCGAAATAGCTAGAATAGCCTGTCCATAAGTCCAATTTGGACACAGGGGCAAAAAGGGTAATTTTGGGCCAAAATGATGTCCGCCGTTGGACACACTTTACACCAAAAAATGTGCCAAAATAAAAGTACACAAAACCTAACAAATTATATGTCCACGAATCCAGAATGACGATACGAACCCAACGGTATATCCAGAATTGGATTCCGTTGACCCGATCTCAAATTGGTCCGTTGACCAGGACATTAAAATTCCGATTTGTACGGAAAAGCGTGTCAGAGCTAATGTCCTCAAAATTCATCAAATTATATGTCAACGAGACCAGAATGACGATAAGAACTCAACGGTATACCTGGAATTGGATTCCGATGAGCCGAACTCAAAATGACTCGCTGACCCGGATTGGTATCCGACTTGCACCGAAATGCGTGCCGGAACCAATGTCCACTAAAACTTAGCAAATTATATGTCAATGAGTCCAGAATGATGATACGAACCCAACGGTATATCCAGATTTGGATTCCGATGAGCCGATCTCAAAGTGACCCGTTGACTTAGAGAGTGGGACCCGCTTTGCACCGAAATACGTGCCAGGGCCCACGTTCTCCAAATCAAGCAAACTTTATATGAAAACATGCCAGAATGACGCCATGAGTCTACTGGTGGTGTCAGAAATTGAATCCGGAGTCCCGGGTTCAAAAATGGAATTTTACAAGTGCAACACTAAGAATTCGAACGGCCAACTTTGGCGTCGAATTCGACCGACCTAACAAGCTCAAACTGAAATGAAATCTAAAGGGGG
This sequence comes from Iris pallida, assembly GCA_029216955.1. Classification (NCBI taxonomy): domain Eukaryota; kingdom Viridiplantae; phylum Streptophyta; class Magnoliopsida; order Asparagales; family Iridaceae; genus Iris; species Iris pallida. Next base: position 22,922 of record JANAVB010008515.1, read on the forward strand.
CAGGAAGAGGTTTATACCAGCTGTGCACCGAAACCGACGGTGCACCAAACGAAGCTGCTATGGCGAAGATACGAACCCGCAAAGTTGGCATCGCAAAACTGTCCAAAAATAGTACAAATTAAAATGTCAACTTGGCGGCCATATTTGAGGTATCAAACGATAAAATTAACGGGTGAAATTTCATGGGAGTGAAGAGCTATATATTAAGATTGAGACAGAGCAAAGAAATCATCGATCCAACGGTCAGATTTTTCGAAAAATGTGCACGAAGTCGTCGTCGCGAAACGCACTTTCTGAATTTTCATCCGCGCGCGCGTCGATGGGATTCCGTGCAAAACGCACGAATCGCCTAGACGGTGCATCCCGGAGGACGTTGGCCGCCACAGGGTGGCGCCTGGGGGGCGCCCGGCCAGGGGGTGGCCGGCCACGGCGGCAGCGCGCGGTTGGCCGGCGCTCGCGCGCAGCTGTGCGCCCGCTACTGCGGCAGCTGCTGTTGGGGTGCGCTGGCCCGGCTAGGCGCGACGGCGCGGCCACGGCAACGCTCAGGCACGATGGCGAGGGGCTATGGCGGCGGTCGTACGGGCTATGGTGGTTCGGGTGGTGGTTTGTGAGGGTGGTGATAGTAATGGTGATGGTGGTATTGGTGTGAGGATGAGGGTGGGATGATGAAGAGGATGAGAAGGAGGAAGGAGGAGAGGGGAGAAGGATGGTGAGGGTGGTGGTGATGCTCGGCCACCAAAGGGGGGGTTCGGCTGCAGGTGGGGGTGTTGGTGTAGTGTAAGGAGAGAGGGAGAAAGATTGTTATTATTGTGTGTGTGTTGAGAGAAAGAGAGAGATGTATGTGTGTGCATATATATAATATAAAGAGAGAGAGAGAGAGAGTGAGATATTATTGGATGAGAGAGTGAGAGAGGTCGGTTGGGGGGGTTGCTCCTGCTGTGAGGTGGAGGGGGTAAGGTGGTGTGGTGTGTTTGATTATAGGAGAGAGAAAGAGTGTATATATATATATATATATATATATATATATATATATATATATATATATATATATATATATATATATATATATATATATAGGAGATATTTTCTTTTAAAGTAGAGAAGAGATATTTTTCAAATAGGAAAAAGAGGAAAATTAAGTGAGATTTTTGGACAGTCATGAGAGAACAATACGGAGCTTGGGTTCGGGTTCGGTCGAGCTGGGTCAGGTTAAAATCGGACAGGGTGCAATATTTGAATTAAAATAGGGATTTATAATCATGGATAAATAAATAACATGCGGGGACTCAAATAAATGGGACACAAGTGACAGGCGGGTAGTAGGCTTCATGTGGGCCATATCCATATTTGGGGTTGACAGGTTTGGGTCGATAGGGTATCCATAATTCAAGTCGGAAAATAAATGTGACACCGTGGGGTGAATTAAAATCGGGTTACGTGTCAAAAAGTTGTGCGAAGGAAATAGAGCACAAAATGGTGTGTCTGAGTGGGACACGAAGGTCATGGGTGAAGAGCGTCTCGAGTAGATCATGCATGAGAAGTTGGTTTCAAGAAAAAGACTAGTCTGGTGCTCCTAAATTAAAAGCCACGGTAACGTGCTTATGAGGATTAAGGAAAAGAGTGGGAAATCAATTAATAATTAAATGGTCTAAATTGACCCGAACTTGCACGAAGCAAAAAGAGTACAAGGGAACAAGTTCGAGTGGGACACGATATATCAATATGAAGATAATCTCGTCTACTACAAACTTCAAGAAGGAAGTTTCCAGAGACTAGCATCCCTGATGCTCTAGAATTCCAATTCACGGTAAAGAGCATTTAATGATCAAAATTAATTTAAATAGAATGAATTATCGAGAATAAATCATTTAGGAAATTTGAAAATAAATTCCGAAAATTCAGGGGGCTTACAATCTAATATGTAATAATCAACTAACATATACTAACTAACATGTCTAGGATCTTAATTGGTAATTAAATCATAATTTAAACAATTAAAATAGAATTAAACACAGGAAAATGGAACTGGAATTAACAGTGTAAAAACAGTCTCGTGCACGTGTTCACTGACCTCGTGCACGTGTCACGACATGACACAAACCCTAAGCTTGTGTCAAATATCGAGTGCGACTAGGTCTAGGGTCCTGACACCCTGACACGGGTCCACGATACGTGTGTCAGTGACACGACACACGTATCAGTGCCAAAAATTTGGCTGAACCCGTACAGTGCACGACCAGTACACTTGCAACTGCGTGTCCGACACGACACGAGGACTCATGAAACTTTGGGAGCCTCGTGTCAGTGTCAGCCCCGACCCGTGTGTCGAGTTTCCCGTATCCACGTGGTGTATCCAGTGTGCTGTGGTCCCCGAGTAGCAGGGGATTGCTACTCGCGTGCGCACGTGTGGAACCTAGTGTGTTCCCATGTCCATAACGACCCGACACGACACCACAACCACCTCAGTCCACCATAAAATATTAAGCAAGGCCAAACCCTAATTTCCTATTCAAACAAAATCCGAAAACAAGGATGAAATACCCACTGTGGCATTTCATCAAACACTTAGGTTAGCCACTGATACGTGTCCGATACGGACACGTACCGGACACAAAACCTAACAATGCCTATACCAACAGTTAGGGTAGACCTAGGGCTTCCTATTCATGCATTTAAATCACTATTTTATGGTAGGAATATGAATTTACCTAGGTGAGTGAAATGGTTCAAAAGCTTCAAAGAGAGTTGTTCCTCTAGCTACCCAAACTCCTCCAAATTGCTCCCTCACTGAAATTTCTCACTATAGCCAGGAAATACACAGAGATCAGAACCTATTGCAAGAAATTTGAAGGAAAAAGGAGTTGAAATGGAGAAGATAGGTATTGGGAAAGAAAGGGGTTTTACCTCTATTTCCAAACTTGCTATTTCCTAAAGGAGGCTAGCCCTAAGTGGTAGAGACATTATATAGGGTGGAGAAACCAATGTTGGCCAGCCATGTAGTGTAGGCTAGGGTTAGGGCTTCACTAGTTTGGTTATGGGCCTCTATGGGCCTAAGCCATAAGTCATGGCTTATGAAATCACAAGCCATTATCCAACCTATTCATTAATCCTATTTCCCAAATTTAATCCTAATGACTAGAGTGTCACTAACTTGGGTTAACTAGGGTTTCATAATCTAACCAAGATAGTCATGACTAGGGTTAGCTTCTAGGACAGTCTCCTAAGTCACCATGAGTCAAAGTCAAGAATAGCACTAAATTAAATTATACTAAAAATCACTTAAATTCCAATAATTATAATTAATACTAAATAATTCCAATAATTCCCAAAATTTTAAAAATGACCAAAATACCCCCAAGCTAGAAATGTGGTAGTGACAAATCTACCCCTTTAAAATAATTTTGTCCTCGAAATTAAAGGCGAAACTAACAGATGAGAAGGATAGATAATCATGCCTCACGGTGCAAACAGATATGGATATCGCTCGCGCATCTCATCCTCCCGCTCCCAGGTAGACTCTCTTGGAGAATGATGCCTCTATGCGACGCGGACCAAAGGTATCACCTGGTTCCTTAGTGCCTTCTCTCGTCGATCCAGAATCTCCACTGGCTACTCTGGATAGCTGAGAGAAGGTCCAACCTCAATCTCCGAATGATCGAGTACATAGCTAGGATCAGCCACATACCGTCTCAACTGTGATACGTGGAATACATTGTGGACACCCACTAGTGCAGGTGGCAAGTTTAGCCTGTATGCCACGTCACTGACTCTCCCGCTGATAACGAAAGGGCCGATGAAGCGCGGGCTAAGCTTCCCACCTCCACCAAAACGTATCATACCATGAGTCGAAGATATTCTCAAGAAAACCTGGTCTCCAACCTAATCACAAGCAAGGTCTCAAATTAACTATGATAAACAAACATGATCAACAAAACACAAACAAACAACCTAAATCTAATCCTACTCTAATCTGTACCTCAAACTCCAAGGGCCTCCGGTGGCTATCGGCCCAATGCCGATGTCTGTCCTGCGCCATACGAAGTCTGTCTCTGATAAGCTTCACCTTTTCTGCTGCATCTACAACCATCTCAGGCCCCAGTAAAGCTCGCACCCCAACATCATCCCAAGACAAGGGTGTACGACATCTATGCCCGTACAGTGCCTCGAATGGTGACATCTCAATGCTGGCCTGAAAGCTGTTATTGTATGCAAACTCAACCAAGTGTAGGTGATCCTCCCAAGACCCTCTAAAATCCAAAACATATGTCGCAGCATGTCCTCGAGTGTCTGAATAGTCCGCTCTGACTGTCCGTCCGTCTGAGGGTGGTATGCAGTGCTAAACTTGAGCTGAGTGCCCAAGCTAACATGCAGACTCCTCCAAAAATGGGAAGTGAAACGACTATTTCGATCCGAGACGATACTGACCGGAACTCTATTTATCCTGACAATCTGCCGCATGTACATCTCTGCAAGCTTCTCTGTAGACGTACCCACTTTGAATGGCAAGAAGTGGGCCGATTTGGTCAGTCTATCCACTATGACCCAAATCACGTCTTTCCCTCCTGGTGTCCTCGGCAATCCAGGAACAAAATCCATCGTGATATGCTTCCACTTCTACTCCGGAATGGGCAATGGCTGCAACAATCCTTCAGGCTTCTGCCTCTCTGCCTTTACCCTGCTGACAGACGAGACATCTAGCGATGAAGCGCGCTACTTCTCTCTCAGATCCCTATACATCTTGTTGGCACCAGGATGTATAGTATACTGAGAGCGATGGGCCTCCTGCATCACCTTCTCCCGAAGCTCTCCACTGGGAACACACAGTCTGGAACCGTGCCTCAATGCGCCATCATCTGCTATAATAAACTCACCATCCAGCAATCCTGCCCTGACCTGCTCCCGGATACACCGCAGAGCAACGTCCTCGAACTGAGTCGACTTGATTCTCTCAATCAAGTCCGACTGGATCTGAAGGCCCCATATCTGCATCTCTACTCCTGGTACTAGCACCCTCAATCCCCAGGCTCTACAAGTCTGCTAACAGATGACGGTATGTCGTCAGGAATATGGCTATCGGATATCTGCTCAAAGCGTCGGCAATCGGATATCTGCTCAAAGCGTCGGCAACCACGTTCACCTTCCCGGGGTGATACTGTAAGGATATGTCAAAGTCCTTCATCAGCTCTAACTACCAGCGCTGTCTCATGTTCAGCTCCTTCTGAGTGAACACATACTTCAAGCTCCTATGATCTGTAAAAATCTCTACCCGCTCTCCATACAGATAGTGCTTCCAGAGCTTCAAAGCAAAAATCACTGCTGCCAACTCCAAATCATAGGTAGGGTAGTTCTTCTCATGGGGCCGTAATTGCCTGGAAGCATAGGAAATCATCTTTCCGTGCTGCTGCAGAACGCAACCCAGACCCTTCCCTGAGGCGTCACTATATATAGTGAACCCGCCTGATCCTGATGGCAATGACAAAATAGGGGCTGTCGTCAACCGCTTCTTCAGCTCATCAAAAGCGGCTTGACACACCTCTGACCAGATAAACTCTGCGTCCGTCCGGGTCAGCCTCGTCAAAGGCTCTGTAATCCGGGAAAAATCCTGCACA
>JANAVB010008516.1:0-47235 GCA_029216955.1 Iris pallida
TTACTACTCAAAAATAAACCCCTTCTCTCTTTCTAATAAAAATTTATATATATACAACTCTCTCCCCTCCTCATCACTCATACACACACCCCCTATTACCATCCACACACAACCCACCATCAGCCGACATCATCCTCCCTCCTCTCATTTTTTCTTTTTCTCCTTCATCATCACCACATCTCCCAAACCTCCATGGCGAACCCCTCCTCATCTTCTTCACATCATCTTCTCCACCTCATCATTCTCTCCATCATCATCATCATCACCCACCATCATTCTCACCCATCATCACCACCACAAGCACCATCTCCACCACCACGAACCCCACAGCCCCACCACCACTCCTTCTTCTTTCCTCTTCCCCATCGTTGGAGCCACTGGCCGCCCCATCGCCGCGTCGCTGCACCCTACCATCACAACAACAGCACGAACAGCAGCAGCGCAAGGTAGCAGCAGCCGTACCACCGTATGGGCGCCCCCCATGGCCGGCTACACCCCCGATCTTGTGCGCTCCGACGGCTCCCCCTTCACCGTCCTCCTCTTTTCCGGATGTGTCGCGTAGTAGATTCATGCGTTTAGCGCGGGATCTCGTCGTGACGCGCTCTATTTCGAATTCAGAACCTCGTCTCGGGACAGCGACTTTGCGTACATTTTTTGAGAAATCTGACTATTGGACCGTCGATCCGTTTCTTTCGTCTCAATTTCGATATATACTTCTTCGCTCACCTCAAGTTTCATCGTTAATTCCGTCGTTTGCTATATCAAAATCGGCCACCAACTTGATCCTTTAAATTGTGTTTTTTGGACAGTTTTATTGGAGCCAACTTCGTGGACTCGTATCTCCGCCATCACGCTCCGTTTGTGTGTGCTAACCAGTTTCTATGCACAGCTGGTATAACCCTCTTCTTCCTTTCCCTTAGGTTTTGTTTTATTGTGAGTTTGTTTGATTGTTGAATTTGTCGCCAAAGTTGGCCGTCCGAATTCGCAATTTCCAATTTGTAAATCCTAATTTTGAATCCGGGACTCCGGATTCAATTTCTGATACCACCAGTAGACTCGTGGCATCGTTCTGGCATGATTTCATATAAGTTTGTTAGATTTGGAGGACGTGGGCCCCGACACGTATTTCGGTACAAGGCGGGCCCCACAGTCCGAGTCAACTGGTCTTTTTGAGATCGGCTCATCGTAATCCAATTCTGGATATACCGTTGAGTTCGTATCGTCATTCTAGACTTGTTGACATATACTTTGCTGAATCTTGTGGACAGGCTCCGACACGCATTTCTGTGCAAATCGAATTCCAATATCCGGGTCAACGGGCCATTTTGAGATTGGCTTATCGAAATCTAATTCTGGATATACTTTTGAGTTTGTATCGTCATTTTGGACTCGTTGACATATAATTTACTAAGTTTTGTGGATATTGGCTCCGACACGCATTTTCGTGCAAATCGGATTCCAATATCCGGGTCAGGACTATTTTGTGATCGGGTCATCGAAATTCAATTCTGGATATACCATTGAGTTCGTATCGTCATTCTGGATTCGTGAACATATATTTTGCTAGATTTTGAGGACTTTTATTCTGGCACATTTTTTGGTGCAAAGTGGGTCCGACACAGACACCGTTTTGACTCGAAATTATATTTTTGCCCCTGTGTCCAAATTGGACTTATGGGTAGGCTATTCTAGCTATTTTGATCATTCTGGAAATGTTGGTGATGTTTGTTTCATTATCCGACAACATCTGTATACTTTTTCCTTATCTATCACCATTTGTTATAATCTTTCTCTTTTGGTTCGTATTTTGAGATCCGTGCATCGAAATTGAGATCCGTCGATTCTAGTGATTTCATATCACTGAAATTGACCAGTTGTTTATGTGGATGATTATAGAGACTAGATTTAACCTAGTTTAACCTAGAGTGGCCTAGAAGTTGACCAAAGTCAACTGTAAGTCAATCTTTGACCCAATTTGACTGAGTTTGACCTAGAATAGGCCTAGAAGCATAGAATTAATGTATTTATATATATTGTTTACTCTAGAACACTAAGTAACCCTGTAAATTCATGCTAGGTCTCTGCGACATCGGTTCAGGCATCGACCCTTACTTATTGCTCAGGACAACAGGCGAGTACATTCTCTGATAGTTTTTATTGTCTTGATATCTACTATATCCAATTCAGTTGTGGTATTTTACTTGATTCTCGACACGATAGTACACGGACTAGTATACGTCGGATCCTGTCATGAGATGTCATTCCTGGGTTACCATGGTATATTGGTACATTGTTCGATCTTGTTTTCTTGTACTTGTAAAGATGCTGATTCCTAAGGGGATTTGCTACCATCTTAGATAATCTCGCATCATGACGTGACATGTCTGGATCTATTATACTACTCAGGGATGGGAAGTTATTAGAGGTTATGTGATCATATCCCACTGGTTACTACTTGCATCATAGCTTTACCCCTCGCCTCACGTAGGGTAAAGTCTGACCTGATACTACTTGTACCATAGCTTTCCATTTTGGCCGGCCTGATTTCCAGGTTTACCTGTGCTCGTTCTTTCACCATAGCCGGTCAAATGGAAGAGCCTGATCTTGACCCAAGCCGATCACATAATGCTCTCATATCTCAAGACACTGTTTATATTTACATTATGCATCAGATATTACTGTACTGTTCTACATTCCAGTATTTCATAACTGACATGATATCCAGTTTTACATATACTACTTTATTTCTAGTCTTGATATTTCATCTTATATTTCATTATAATTGTCTCTTATAGAATTCGTCAATTCATATGGAACTGCTATTAGTTTATGTACTCGTTCCCATCCTGACTGGATATGTTGATAATTCTTTTAGGAGTTGTTATACCCTCATTATGGACTACAGGATGTTGCAAGCTGAGGCAGATTCGATATTCTTTCACCGTGAGTTAGCTTCCAGGAACCGAGCTGTTATGCCCTCACTATTAGACTATATGATGTTGTTATGCCCTCATTATTGGACTACAGGATGTTGTTATGACCTCATTATTGGACTGTATGGGCTACCACAAAAACTATGTCATGCCCTAGTTCTAAAATATATGGAACCGAGCTAAGTGGCAAGGCCAGCGAGTACCACTCCCAATTATGAACCCAAATTTAATGGAATCATTAGAGTTGCACTTAAGCTGTAAAATATAGTAAATAAGAAGTAAATGCCCAGATGATCACAATAACTAATCTCATCCACAAGTTTGATCAAGGAACACATAGTGAATAATCTGAATAAAACCACAATATGCTGATTAACATAGTCCGAAATATAGTAATAATACAAATACTGAATGAAAAGAGTCTTGCAAAAACAATCCCGCAGATACAATGCTGAATGAAGTAAAACAGGAAGATAACTATCTGCCAACAGACTAACTAGATATTGAAGTTAGATCAAGAAGAGCTCTACCACTGGAATAAGCTACTCTGCTGGATAAACTTCGTCCTCTAGAACTCCTCCCGTGTCAAGTCCGGATCCGTAGACCTCCGGATAATCCTCGTCTAAATCTGGAGAGAAAACCAAGCCCTCAGCGGGACATGACAAGGTACATAATATGTAAGCCAAAAGTACAATAGTGTAGATACATATAAGAAGGTAGAATGTAACTGTAAGGGGTGAATCTAACATAACCAACTAGAATTCTAATGCAATTTAAGAAACATCACTCGAACACGCGGGTTGTCAAGGTGTACCCCGGAGACCTGATAGGCTCTCCGGCAAACTATGAGTACCCTACAGTCCGATAAGGACTGTGGCAAACTATAAAAATCCCCGAAGCTCTGGAATGAGACAACGATATACTATGAGGGAAATTAGCCCAAGCGTACAGTGTATGTTCTTGTAACCCCACTTCTCCAGTTTCATGAATTTTTAACTATTTTAATATTTTATTAAATGATATTCAAGTTTGTCAGTAATTGTCATACTTGGATATTATAATTGAACTATTATATATGGTTAGTTAATTACGAATTTAGAGTAACTAATTTGAAGTATATCTTAAATTTCCAACCAACTAGGAGTGGTCCCCACTTTTTCTATTACACTCATAACCATCTAACTGATTTTTCAACAGAATCATGGCAATTGTGTTAATAATGGTTTAGTGGAGGGGTTTTCTTGTTATTACTCTTTTCCTTGGGATCTAATTATTTAAGAGGGGAGGAAGAGAGAGAAAGCCATTCCTCCCCATTCTTCTGAAATTCTCTTCTGAACTCTTGAGTCCCCAATTCTTTCCTCCACTGGTTTCGAAACCCTAACCCTAATTTCTTCAATTTCTTTGGCTCGGCAGCGATGGCGACGATGCTGGCCTCCTTCTCCGACGAGTGAAGCAGAGCATTCATCATGATGCGTCTAGGCGGCGCACGACCGGCAACAGAGGTTGTTTTTGCTCTTGTAGTCGACGATTCCACGGAGGATGGCGACGAACAATCTCCTTCCTCGGCGGATTCTCAGCAAGTGCGCGTAGCTCCGACGCCACTAGCAGTGGACGACCCCTCCACGACGAGCCACGAGCGATGAAGGCGATCTGAACTTCTCCCTCTGCGATCATCTTCTCCGGTGGTTTTTTTCGTTCTCTCGATGGTCGACGGCGGCACATCTTCGTCCACGACAAGCAACAACGGCGACGCGAAGGTTCCTCTGCCGATCGATCCAAATCATGGTAAGTTTCGATATATTCTATTAAACTCAAAGTTGTTCTCGGAACGTTTAGTTGATCGGTACCTCTCTGTGATCAAATGGATTTGTAGGAGAATTTTTGTCAAGATTGAGTGGTACGAGTTGATAATTTGCTGCTTGGTCCATTTCGCATTAGCATCGGTGAGAGTTCCATTCATTGCTTGTAGCTTATATATTCAATTTCTGAACATCAGATTTGCGAGTATTAAATCTTGGTTCCTTCTTGATTTTGTTTGATTCTTTCAGAAATCCTAAAGTGTGGGCATCAGAAGATCATGAACGATTTTCTTGGAGCAGTGTTGATCAGGAGTTTGTCTAAATATTTAAACTAGGTGCTACTCGTGTCTGATATACAGAGGACAGTGTCGGATACAGATTACTTCTGCTCTCGCCAATTGGGGAGAATCTATTTCCTCATGTACTATCCTACTTCTTTACTGTCGTAGCTTTTGAAGTTCATCACTAGGATTTAATAGGAGTATATTTCTAGACAGATCGGGTTCGGTAGGAAGTGTTCTAATGTGTGTCTTATTTATGTTCAATTGGAGATTCAGTGTACTTGTGTCTAAACTGTTCGTGTCCGATGTGGCGGGATGCAGGAAGTTCGAGTTGTCGTATTCAGTTGTTCATATCAGGCCGTGTCTGGGTTTTTAGGATCGTGTCCAGATGTGTGGCATATCCGAGATGGGGTTAAAATAGAGGGATTGACAATTTGAATCTCGTAACATTTTGTCACTCCCCGTTCCCAGAATGCATATTTTTATACATGTACAACTCATATATATTTATTTAATATTTATCATGTATCATCCTGTATTTAAATTCTTTTAATTTCATGTTAATTAATTATCTGTATTTATTTCCTGTAATTTTATTCCTGTATTTTATTTTTGTATTTTATCTTCTGCTTTTAACCTCTCTGCTTTGCTTTCGGGTTGGCCTTGGATGGATCCGAATAAACCCGACCCAATAAACCCCCACCTACCACCACCCTTCCTATTTAAAGCCCCCATCTCCTTCTCTCTCCTCATAACTTTCCTTCACCATTAATTCTTCTTCTTCCTCATCACTCTCTTCACCTACCAGGAGAAGGCAAATATATCTTGCTTCTCCTTCATCCATTTTTATGGTTCATTTGTCTTCCTCTTGTGATTCTAAGAGAGTTTACTACTTAGCATTTTTATTTCCTTGGCTCGTTTCTTACAGATCTAAGTTGTTGTGTTTTCGGTTGACCATGGGTTTTAATCTCCCAACCTGGCGTGCTTTCGGAATAGATAGTTCTTATGGCAGAGCTTCTCATTCTTCACCATTCTGAACCATGGGAACCTCATCTCTGGCTTGGAACGAAGGCTCCATAAGATTGGAGTTCGGGAGATTTAGTCACGCTCACGTTCTTACGTGCCAGCGTGAATTTTTAGTCACGCACACGTTCTTACGTGCCAGCGTGAATTTTTAGTCACGCACACGTTCTTACGTGCCAGCGTAATTTTTAGTCACGCTCACGTTCTTACGTGTTAGAGTAAATTTTTAGTCACGCTCACGTTCTTACGTATTAGCGTGAATTTTGAGCCACGCTCACGTCTTTGCCTGCGTGCGTGAATTTCTTATCACACTTTTCACGCTCATACACTCACGCTGTGCGTGCGTGAATTTCTTATCACGCTTTTCACGCTCATACGCTCACGCTGTGCGTGCGTGCGTGAGTTACTTTTCACGCTCACGTTATGAGTGCATGAATTATCCTTCACGCTCGTGCTGTGCGTGCCAACGTGAACCACTTTTTTACGCTCACGCTGTTTATACGCTCACTCCTAACTACTAGACTTGTTAGCATAGACTTGTTGGCCTTAGCATAGACTTGTTGGCGTGACTTGTTGGCCTTAGCATAGACTTGTTGGCCTTAGCATAGACTTTTTATGAACTCGATAATCTTAGCATGTTAATATTTTTAATATATATATGGTTGTGTAGAACGTGCCCTGTGTCTTGATTGGTTTATGGATACCCAGTAAGACTGGAACTTAACCCTGAGGAGTTATAGACTCGATCCCATTTAATACTAATTGACTTTCATGCCTTGTCCCCATTGATAATAATGGTTATCTTAACTAAAATTGATCATGCGTTCCTAGTTGGAACTAAGAGACTGGCTAGTCGTCTTATTGAATTAAATGAATGAGACACGTTCATGTAATAAACTATTGTAATCGATTAGCCGATCCCGAATATTGACATACAGGCATGTGCAGGCTTCAATTTATTTATTTTTCTACAAAGCAGCATGTGTACTTTATGGTCAAGGCATGATTACTCCGTGGTTAGATTTGATTGTTGCATTACGCTATATAAAACCTACAACCTAGCCGCACGGGTATCGTTGTAGAGTTACGCATATCGTACCCCGTACGAAAGTACTCATTTGAATGACCATGATCCACGGTATGGGATTTCACTCAACGTAGAGACTATTAAGTTAAATAAAATAATAATTTCATGGAGAGAATGGATCCCGAGTTCTTACATGGCAGCCCTCTTGGGACTAGTAGTGCCCGACAGGCCGGCTGGTTCCCACAGATACTGTAAACCTGTCACACGGGCAGGGGGCGGTATCTGCTTATATTATTATTGTATATTGTATATTGATGACGGGCGTCCCGCTGGGACTCGTCCAATTCATGATTGGCGCAATTGATTGACTGGATAGACTAGCCTTGCTCGCACATAGTAAGAACTGAGGAATCCCTATTTGCATAATTCCAGGATAACTTGGGACTCACAATAGCAAGCCGTAGGAGCTGATTTGGCCGTTTAAGATGATTTGTTTGTGTACTGTACCTACTCTGTTGCCGAACTGAGATGATCAGAATGTCAGGACATGACGGGCCAACTTCTATCCTTGTTTGGTTGGGAGGTTGGTTCGAAGTGTCGTGATGTTATGTGAATCATAGTGGAAAGCAGAGATCTATCATTTTATTCTCTTACTTACTGGTTTAATCCTTCATATCGTACTTTCTTGTGGTACTTGCTATTAGTGGTCTAACCTCTCTGGTTTTGCATGGCCAGATTTAGAGCCGATTCCCGAGGACTCAGCCTACTTCCACCTCCAAGATGGTCAATACTAGGGGAATGATCGCAGGAGGACTCGAGTGGGTTCCTTACTTCACCGCTCATTTTGTTATTTATTTCATACTTAGCCGTTTGGCACCGACATGTTAGTCGGATTGGCTTGCACTTACTTTTACATAATTGTAATTAAGTCAGACTGCAACTGATAATAATTGTGTATATGTTACTATACCATCTGGCTATGTTTTGTAAAGCCAGATCTCAAGAACATTTTGACTAAACGTTTGGGACGCCTTACTGCTTTATCTTACATGTTCTCTATTTTTGCTTCTTGTTTGAATGATTGAGACAATAGATGTGAAGTGACCATAGTAAGACTTTCATGTAGTATGCACCCCCCTCGTCTGGTTAGACAGCATTGATCGTATTATACGGTATTCATCTACCCGTAATACGTAGCTGGCTGAGTCATTCCCCCGCTCTCCAGTATTCTGGTTCTGGGACGTGACAAGGTTTTAGTGGTGGCCCATGCAGGTCTGATTTCAGACTTGTGGGGTGTTTTGATTTATAGGATGTCTCAATCACACGTGTCCCCCCTTGATCTCATGATTCGTTATTCTCAACCCTTGCTTGACATTCCGGTATCCTTTGACTTTATTGATCCTTCATGTCCGGTTGTTTGATTGTTCTCTTGTCCCTTTCTTAGGGGCACTTCGTCCGCATCGGTCAGAGCTGGACAACAGCAGGGGCAACATGGGCAACATGACCAGGTTGGTCAGCAACAAGGGCCAGTCTCGCCTCAGGAGACTATCCAAGAAGCTATTCTGACAGCAGCTAAGGTACCGGCAGAAGAACGTGTGGATCTAGTGAAGTTGTTACTTCAGGATCTCGCACGTGATTGGTGGGAATCAGAGGAAGTGGGCATCAGACGTCCTGTGGCTTGGGACAATTTTACTGCAAGATTCAAGACCAAGTACTATGGAGTTGTGGCACGGTTTGAGCTACAACAGAAGTTTATCAACCTCAGGGAGGCCGGCAAGACTGTAGATGCTTATGCAGCGGAGTTCTGCAGATTGAGTAGATTCGTCCCAGAGATGGTAGCAACAGAGAGCCAGAGGGCCATGAGGTTTCAGCAAGGGTTTCATCTTGAACTCTTGTAATTGATAGAGGGGCACAATTACCAAACTTTTGACGAAGTATTGACGGCAACTCGAAGGCATGAGATCACCATTCAGAGGCTTGCGATAAGGACTGGGGTCAGAAGAGATCCCACAGTCAGATTGAAGGAGGAGGGGGAGCAGCGCCCCGAACAACAGCACCATCCACTGGCATTCGTATCCACGATGTGGCGATACGAGGACCAGCACCACCACCCAGGCAGCAGCAACAGCAACAGAGGAAGAACCAACAACCCCCGGCGGGCTGTACTTATTGTGGGAAGATGGGGCACACTAGAGATGTGTGTCAAACATTGAATGGACTGTGTCTGATATGTGGAAATCCAGACCATCGGGTTACCACATGTCCCATGAATTCGAGGTCAGGAGGACTAGGGCAGCAGTTTTCTACTCTGCCAGCACCAGGGGCAGGCCAGTATCGAGGACCAGCGATGGCAGTAAGGCCGTTGGCACAGCGTCCGTTAATACCGCAGGCTCAGATGTTTCGGCAGCAGGGGCCGCCGATGCAGCAACACCAGCATAGACCACCCCAGCATCATCAAGGAAGGGGCCAGTAACAAAATCAGGCTAGGCCGCAGCATGGAAACCAGCAAGGAGGTCGAGGGCAAGCATTCACTCTGTCCTTGGAGGAGGCATTGGCATCAGGAGATGTTTTGGCAGGTAACAATCTCGTCGCCTCATATCCCGCAGTAGCATTGTTTAATTCGGGAGCATCCCATTCATTTATATCTGCATAATTTGCGACATGACTAGGAATGGAGTTCGAGACATTGCCAGGGAGGTTGAATATACTCACTGGTAATGGGCTCGTAGGAGTTAGTAGAGTTATTTTAGCATGTAGCGTTGTAGTTTGCGGGCATTCCTTACCCGCCCGGTTGATAGAATTTTCTGTTGGAAATTTCGACGTTATCTTAGGCATGGACTGGCTGAAAGATAGTCATGCAACAATAGATTATCATAGAGGGAGTGTGTCTTTTGATATTCCAGGCATGAAACGGTTCACCTTGGTCAGATCAGGGGCAACTCAACAAGAGCAGGGAGTAATAACGGCAATGGAAGAAGTTCAGATTCCGAAGGTAGTTGAAGAGTTTCTTGACGTATTTCCTGAAGAACTTCTAGGTCTACCACCGGTTAGAGATATTGAGTTCAGTATAGAATTGGCACCTGGAACTAAACCGATATCAGATCGAGTTTACAGAATGGCGAATTCAGAGCAGGCCAAGGTATATCAGCACATAGAGGAACTGAAGAAGAAGAAGGAGTTCATCCAAGCTAGCGTGTCACCATGGGCAGCACTAGTGGTACTTGTGGGAAAGAAGAATGGGTCATCCAGATTGTGCATTGACTACAGGAAGCTTAACGCGGCAACAGTGAAGAACAAGTACCCATTACCCAGGATCGACGACTTATTTGATCAGTTGAGCAAAGCTAGAGTTTTCTCCAAGATAGATCTTCGTTCAGGGTACCATCAGGTGAGGGTTCGGAAGGAGGATATTCCCAGACAGCATTCAGGTCGAAGTATGGGCATTATGAATTCTTAGTAATGTCGTTTGGTTTGACCAATGCTCCAGCAATATTCATGGATTTGATGAATCGCATCTTTATGCCATACTTAGATCAGTTTATCGTGGTATTTCTCGACGACATTCTCGTATACTCTGCTAGTGAAGAGGAGCATGAAGACCACCTCAGAAAAGTGTTGTAGGTTCTGAGAGAGAACCAGTTGTATGCCAAGCTCAGCAAGTGTGAGTTTTGGTTGGATCACATTTCATTTTTGGGTCACATCATATCAGGAGCTGGAGTAGCAGTAGATCCCAAGAAGATAGAAGCAGTAGAAAGTTGGTCAGTACCTAAGACCGTAGCAGATGTGCGAAGTTTCTTGGGATTGGCAGGATATTATAGAATGTTTGTGTCAGACTTTACAAGGCTTTCAGCACCCATGACCCGCTTGACCCGGAAGGATGTACCATTCATTTGGTCGGCAGAATGTCAGGCATCATTTGAGACTTTGAAGCAGAAATTGATATCAGCACCTATTCTTACATTGCCAGTTGGACCCGGAGGTTTTACAGTATATTATGATGCGTCAGGTAAAGGACTTGGATGTGTCCTTATGCAACATGGGAAGGTGATAGCATATGCATCTAGGCAGCTTCAGGACCACGAGAAGAATTACCTAACTCATGATTTGGAGTTAGCGGCAGTAGTGTTTGCTCTGAAGCTATGGAGGCATTACTTATATGGTGACCGAGTGGACATGTACACAGACCATAAAAGTCTGAAGTACATCTTTACTCAGAAGGAACTAAACATGAGGCAGAGAAGATGGCTGGAGTTGATCAAGGATTATGACGTGGAGCTTCAGTATCCTCCAGGCAAGGCTAATGTAGTAGCAGACGCTCTTAGCAGGAGAGGCGGCGCATTTATGTTGACAACACAGAGGCATATCTTAGAAGACCTTCAGGAGATGGGCATCGAAGTTATACTTCCTAGTGATGTAGGAGTTCTAACAAGTCTGCAAGTTCAATCCGACTTGGTAGACAGAATCAAGGCAGCTTAGGCACAAGACCGAAGGATTCAGAAGCTTAGGGTAGAATGTGAGTCAGGACTCAGGAAGGAGATGAGAATTCATGAATATGGTACACTTAGGTTTGGATCACGTCTATGTGTGCCTAGTGGAGATATCAGATAGGAGGTTATGGCAGAAGCTCACAGTTCTCAGTATTCTATTCATCCTGGAGGGACCAAGATGTACCAAGATATCAAGCAGCATTTCTGGTAGAATGGGATGAAGAGGGAGATAGCTAGATTTGTTTCCCGTTGCTTGGTATGTCAGCAAGTGAAGGCAGAACAGCAGAGGCCAGCTGGGCTATTACAACCGCTTCCTATTCCGGAATAGAAATGGGAGCATATTACAATGGACTTTGTGACCGGTTTACCGAGATCACCAAGTGGTAAGGACGCTATTTGGGTAATAGTGGACCGACTTACGAAGGTAGCACACTTTCTTCCTTTCAGAGTAGGGCAATCTACAGAAAAGTTGGCAGAGTTGTATATACAACAGATAGTCAGGCAGCATGGAGTCCCTGTCAGTATTGTGTCGGATCGAGATACCCATTTTATATCACATTTTTGGAAGAGCTTACATCATAGTCTGGGTACCAAGTTAAGATTTAGCACGGCTTACCATCCGCAGATGGATGGGTAATCAGAAAGAACGATTCAGACTTTAGAAGACATGTTGCGAGCTTGCACTCTAGATTTTGGAGGGTCTTGGGAGAGTCACCTGCACTTAGTCGAGTTCTCATACAACAATAGTTATCAAGCCAGTATCCAGATGGCGCCATTTGAAGCACTATATGGTAAGAAGTGCAGGTCACCGCTTGCATGGGATGATATCGGGGAGAGAAAGATGTTAGGCCCAGAAATGATTGTTCAGACGGTTGAAGTGGTTAAGGGAATTAGAGAGCGACTTCGAGTTGCGCAGGACCGGCATCGTTATTGGGCGGACCAGCATCGTAGGCCGTTGGAGTTCTCTGTTGGGGACCACGTATTCTTGCGGATCTCACCTACTCGTGGGGTCATTAGATTTGGCGTTCGCGAAAAATTGAGTCCGCGGTACGTGGGCCCATTTGTTATCCTTGATCGGATAGGCGATGTTGCTTATCGTTTATCCCTCCCACCTTCGTTACGAGAGGTGCATGACGTATTTTATGTATCTCAATTACGTAGGTATGTATCGGACCCAAGCCATATCCTCGATCATTCTGAGCTGGTTGTTCGTACCAACCTGTCTTACGAGGAACAGCCTGTGTCCATTTTGGACCGAAGAGAGAAGATACTCAAGAACCGAACAATTAGTCTTGTCCGTGTTGCTTGGGGTCGTCACTCCTTGGGAGAGTCAACGTGGGAACGTGAGGATGATATCCGATCACGGTATCCACACCTATTTGACTCACAAGGTATATCTCTTTCTGTATACCTTGATTGTCCTGATTCTTCATGCTTATCACCTTATGGGTAGAGCTACTTGATATCGTAGAATGATGAACTTATATATATAGTACTTGCTTTTGATATGGTAAAAATGATTGCTTGCTCACTAGAATTACTTGTATTAGTTTAGCTCCGATATTTCTACCTGCTTGGATTTGAAATTTCGAGGACGGAATTTTCTAAGGTGGGTAGAGATGTCACTCCCCATTCCTAGAATGCATATTTTTATACATGTACAACTTATATATATTTATTTAATATTTATCATATATCATCCTGTATTTAAATTCTTTTAATTTCATGTTAATTAATTATCTGCATTTATTTTCTGTAATTTTATTCCTGTATTTTATTTCTGTATTTTATCTTCTGCTTTTAACCTCTCTGCTTTGCTTTCGGGTTGGCCTTGGATGGATCCGAATAAACCCGACCCAATAAACCCCCACCTACCACCACCCTTCATATTTAAAGCCCCCATCTCCTTCTCTCTCCTCATAACTTTCCTTCACCATTACTTCTTCTTCTTCCTCATCACTCTCTTCACCTACCAGGAGAAGGCAAGTACATCTTGCTTCTCCTTCATCCATTTTTATGGTTCATTTGTCTTCCTCTTGTGATTCTAAGAGAGTTTACTACTTAGCATTTTTGATTTCCTTGGCTCGTTTCTTACAGATCTAAGTTGTTGTATTTTCGGTTGACCATGGGTTTTGATCTCCCAACCTGGCGTGCTTTCCGAATAGATAGTTCTTATGGCAGAGCTTCTCATTCTTCACCATTCTGAACCATGGGAACCTCATCTCTGGCTTGGAACGAAGGCTCCATAAGATTGGAGTTCGGGAGATTTAGTCACGCTCACGTTCTTACGTGCCAGCGTGAATTTTTAGTCACGCACACGTTCTTACGTGCCAGCGTGAATTTTTAGTCACGCTCACGTTCTAACGTGTTAGCGTGAATTTTTAGTCACGCTCACGTTCTTACGTGTTAGCGTGAATTTTGAGTCACGCTCACGTCTTTGCGTGCGTGCGTGAATTTCTTATCACGCTTTTCACGCTCATACACTCACGCTGTGCATGCGTGAATTTTTTATCACGTTTTCACGCTCATACGCTCACGCTGTGCGTGCATGAGTTACTTTTCACGCTCACGTTATGAGTGCGTGAATTACCCTTCACGCTCACGCTGTGCGTGCCAACGTGAACCACTTTTTCACGCTCACGCTGTTTATACGTGTCACGCCCCAGAACCAGAATACTGGAGAGCGGGGGCAGACATAGCCAGCTACGTATAACGGAATGGAATCCACACCGCTATACGGTCACGGCTGTCTAGATATGTGAGGGTTTCACTACAATCCATCAGTCTCTTAAGGTCATAAAATAGCCTATTGTCTCAATCTCAACCAACTAATAATAATCACAAGATATCAGATCACCAAATATACAATTGTAAGGCGTCCCAAACATTACATATCCAGATGATCATGAAGCTAGTCGTTGCAAATATGAGGACTAACAAGAGTTCAGTCATACATGATCAACCCCCGGGGCTTGTCAATCATGTTACAGCCCGTAGGCAGACAGTAAATAAGTACAATCGAGCTAACACTTGCTCGTCGGCTAAACGCCTCAAAAGAATAATTTACAATATTACAGTGGGAGAACAAAAGAAACCCACTCGATGCCCTGGTTACGCCTGGTGACCACCATCGGGCTGGAAGACAGGTAGATCCTTTGCTGCTGCTCCGGTATCTGGCCATACAAAACCAGCTGGGTCAGACCCCAGAAAGAGCAAGTGCCACAAAGGAGGCTTCACTTAAGAACTAAAACCAGCAATTAGCACAAAAGTATAATTTTATAATAAAATGAAGTAGTTTAAGAAAAAGCATGATGAGTAATTATAAAAGACAATCTTGCATAGAATCACTAAAAGACAGGACATATGGAAAAACATGTCAGGATGATATACGATGAGATAACCATGGGACTATTCAGATAGCTAGGTTACAACCCGTAAACCAAACAAGGACCGGGGTTGTAACCCTTCGTCTGAACGGAACTTGGTTTCTCTCACCATTTATCGGCAAGATAAATATAAGAAATCAGGTTAAGTAACAATCTGGAGTGACAATCATTATAGTGACAATCTGGAGTGACAATCATTATAGTGACAATCTGGAGTGACAATCATTATAGTGACATTATGGAGTGACAATCATTATAGTGACAATCTGGAGTGACAATCATTATAGTGACAATCTGGAGTGACAATCATTCAATCATTCTGGTACAATCTTACAATCAATCCATTCTAGACAATACTATACTAGACTAGACTCCATCCAAGCAACCACGGCCAATCATTGCCTACGGCTTTCTACATTAACTAACTAGGGTTATCACAATCCTAGTTACTAGCAAGATGCAATAAGATGCTCCAAGTAGTCACAGGCCCTGCAGCTATCCAGGTTATCCAGGCAATCATTATAGTGACAATTCAGAGAGAGTTCAATCATTAGAGAGACAATCAGAGAGAGAATAATACTTTATAGTGACAATAGAGTTCAATCATTAAGTGACAATCAGGGTGCCCCAAATAACAGTGGGCTGGAAATGTGCCCTACTCGTCGGCAGGCTACAAGTCCAAACATTTGCGGCCGGGATAACGGGATCGCCTGTAACTGGAGAACATCTCCTCATGACTAGTGAATTATACTAATTATTAACCTTAGTCCAATTTCGTAGGTACTCCTGACCGTGGTACTCAGAAGTCCCCTTCTAGACATGATGCAAGACCAGACGGGTTCATTTGTACAAACACAATCGTCCACGGTGTCAGGATTAATTATACAAGGCATGTCATGTCAGGTAGCCGTCGCAACAGCTATTCAAGATGTATCAGGTCAGGTTATCATATCAAGTGTACTAGTCAGGAGTGTGCCATGACGGGCCACTTGTCAGGTCATGCTCAATTATCAATTCCAAACATATCCAGTAAATTCATGATTATCAAGTTCAGGACAAAAGGCGTAAGGATATAAAATGGACGTAAAATACCTAATAAAATATCAATATACAGGACTATAGAAGAGCCAAGCATTAAAGAAATAAGACCAAAACTCCAAGAGCCAATGGGTTAAGCAAGGGGTCAAGAGAGCTGCGTACGCTCAAAAGTCACGCACGCATGAGGGCTGCGTACGGACAAAAGTCATGCACGCAAGGCTCGCTCAAGTCTGCGTACCAAGGCACACGCCAGTCTGCGTACGTCAAAGTCACGCACGCTCAAGGGAGCTGCGTACGTGAAAAGTCACGCACGCTCAAGGGGAGCAGTGTACATGAAAAGTCACGCACACTCAAGGGAGACAGCGTAGGTGAAAAAGTCACGCACGCTGAGAGAGCAGCGTGGGTGAAAAGTCACGCACGCTACAGGAGACAGCGTAGGTGAAAAGTCACGCACGCTCAAGGAACAGCTGCGTGAAAAGTCACGCACGCTACAGGAGACACGTTCCAACAGGAAGCGTACCTAAGTCTGTGTACGCAGCGCTAAAGAGCACGCGTAGCTCAGTGTGCGTGAGTTAAGAAGCTCTGCACACTGCTCACTGTCTTCTCCAAACAGCAAGAACACCATGGCAGAACCCAAAACTTCAAATGCTCATAACTTGGTCAAAACAAGTCCGAATCCAAGTTTCCAAAAGTCGAAATTGGGTAGAAGGAAATTCCCAACCACATGGAACCATCAGAACTTGCAAATGAAGAAGTTAACTAGATCAAAACTTCAAAATTCCAAGAAAGCATTATTCCTAGATCTATAAAAACTCATGCACCAAAATAAAAATCTTCAAGTTCTAAAGTAGTTTAGAATCCTACTAGGAAGCCATCAGAACCATCAAAATGAGTTCTCAAGTGAGAGCAAGATGCACTTGCCTATGGTATTGTCGGTGGAAAAAGGAGAGGAAGGAAGAAGAAGAAGAAATAAATGAGAGTTAGGGAGGAGAGAGAAGGTTGGTGGCTGCTATTAAAGGAGAAGAGGGTGGTAGGTAGGAGTGGTTCATGCTAACCCAAACCAAGCCAAACCAATCCAAGCCCAACCCGAACCAAGCTAGGCCAAACCGAGCTAATGCAATGCCAGGATGGACCAGGAAATACTCAATAAACCAAGCTCCATTAATCAGAATTAATTCATAAATAATAAATGATAATTAAACCACAATGCTAAATATGAAATAAACTATAATTAACTAATCAAGAAAAATGAAAAATACAGGTCAGAAATACGAACACATATAAAATACGTATCACGAATTTTGGGGCTCTACATCCTACCCACCTTAAAGGAATTCTGTCCTCGGAATTTAATCAAGGAGCTAGAGATGCAAGGACAAGCTATACTATCGCAAGCAATCTATGCTACCAATCAATCATACAATCATACATGCAAGCAAAGAATCGAAGTGCAAGGTATAAAGAAGAAATTACACCTCACGAGCCAAACCGATTGGGATAACATGATCGGATAGCATCCTCACACTCCCACATTTGACTCTTCCAAGGAGCGATGAACGCAAGCAACATGAACTAAACTAATAGTCTTGCGCTTGAGGTCTCTCCCCTTGGTCAAACAGGGACACGGGCCTATCCTCATACGAAAAGGTTAGTACCAATAACCAGTTTCGAATGACCTAGGATATGGCTCAGGTCTGGGATGTACCGTTGTAATTAGGATACATGAAGTACGTCATGTACCCCGCATAATGATGGTAGAAAAACAAGATGAGAGGACACATATACCTCTCGGTCGATTCTGAATCTGAGCCTGGGCTAGGGCAAACTGCCGTGGGTTCTGTTGCTGGAAAGTCTGGGCCTGAGTCGGCAATGGCCTCGGGAATGGGAACTGCTGTTGCTGGTGAACTGGAGCTGGTACTGGTGCTGGTGCTGGTGCTGGTCCCCTAACCGAGGGACTAGATACTGTCGATGCTGAATCAACTCTGAAAGGGCAGGACCCCACCCTATGATCCGGTGCTCCACACAATAAACACAATCCCAACGCCTTGCGACACTCCGCTACCATGTGTCCAGGCTTCCCACAATAAGAACAGCCTACGGCGGAAGACTGTGCTTGCTTCTGTTTCTGCTGAGGGTACGTCGGGGTCGAGTACTGAACCGACGTAACTGGGGTTGCTTGCCTCGGAGTTCCAATAGTTAAAGCCCTAGCTGCCGGGGCTGGTGCTGTAGACTGATTCATCTAACTATGGGACCGCTTCCGACCTTCAGTCCTGTCCATTATTCTCTGGGAGGTATACTCGTGCCTCCTTGCTGCTCGTAACACCGCATCATAGGTCTGATGCTCGAACTGTTCTACTGCCAATATAATCTCTAGGTGAAGTCCCTGCTGGAACCTCTGTGCTCTGTCAAACTCGGTTGCCACCAAGGTAGGAGCAAACCGACTGAGTCTGGAAAACTCGGCCGCATATCCGTCGACCGTCCTCCCCATCTGCTTAAGATTACTGAACCTGGTCTGCAAGTCATACCGAGCCACTGCATCATAATACTTGGTCTGGAATCTCTCTCTGAACACTGCCCATGGAATGGGTGCTGCTAATCCAACGGCCTGCGCTGCCCACCAGCTGCGGGCAAGATCTAATAGCTGCAGGCGCACAACTGCCACCTTCTCATTCTCTGGAGTCTTGGCTGCTTCTAGAACCACCTCTGTGTCCTGAAGCCAAGCATCTGCGACGATAGCATCTTCACTACCGTCAAAGAAGGGAGGGTTCAAGCGCTTGAAGCTGTTGGCCGCGCTGTTACCCTGATGACCACCCCGGGTCAAAGCATCCGCCACTGCCTGTTGCAAGGCATCTCCACGACGATCTTGAGAAGCTATCAAGGTCCTAACGAGTCCTACTAATGTGCCATCATCAGGTTCGGCAGGCTGAACCGGCTGAACTGGGGGCTCTTCTCCAATAGGCTCGACTCTGGAGGCTACTCCGGAATGCTGGGCTTGATCTTCGGGTTGCTGCTGGTCCGCGGGAGGTACTCCGCCTTGCTGATCGGTAGGACCACGAACAATGCCGCTGAAGAAGACGACATAGGGAACAATAAGGAAGGACCAGGACAGATCAACGATTACAAGCATGTGATCAGGACAAGAATTTTCAGGAATCAAGAGGATACGAGCAGAGATCAAGGGCGAGTACAGATTGAGACATCTATCTGGTAAACCCCCACATATCTTGATTTACAAGACCTGCATGGGCCACCACTTAAACCATGTCACGCCCCAGAACCAGAATACTGGAGAGCGGGGGCAGACATAGCCAGCTACGTATAACGGAATGGAATCCACACCGCTATACGGTCACGGCTGTCTAGATATGTGAGGGTTTCACTACAATCCATCAGTCTCTTAAGGTCATAAAATAGCCTATTGTCTCAATCTCAACCAACTAATAATAATCACAAGATATCAGATCACCAAATATACAATTGTAAGGCGTCCCAAACATTACATATCCAGATGATCATGAAGCTAGTCGTTACAAAATATGAGGACTAGCAAGAGTTCAGTCATACATGATCAACCCCCGGGGCTTGTCAATCATGTTACAGCCCGTAGGCAGACAGTAAATAAGTACAATCGAGCTAACACTTGCTCGTCGGCTAAACGCCTCAAAAGAATAATTTACAATATTACAGTGGGAGAATAAAAGAAACCCACTCGATGCCCTGGTTACGCCTGGTGACCACCATCGGGCTGGAAGACAGGTAGATCCTTTGCTGCTGCTCCGATATCTGGCCATACAAAACCAGCTGGGTCAGACCCCAGAAAGAGCAAGTGCCACAAAGGAGGCTTCACTTAAGAACTAAACCAGCAATTAGCACAAAAGTATAATTTCATAATAAAATGAAGTAGTTTAAGAAAAAGCATGATGAGTAATTATAAAAGACAATCTTGCATAGAATCACTAAAAGACAGGACATATGGAAAAGCATGTCAGGATGATATACGATGAGATAACCATGGGACTATTCAGATAGCTAGGTTACAACCCGTAAACCAAACAAGGACCGGGGTTGTAACCCTTCGTCTGAACGGAACTTGGTTTCTCTCACCATTTATCGGCAAGATAAATATAAGAAATTAGGTTAAGTAACAATCTGGAGTGACAATCATTATAGTGACAATCTGGAGTGACAATCATTATAGTGACAATCTGGAGTGACAATCATTATAGTGACAATCTGGAGTGACAATCATTATAGTGACAATCTGGAGTGACAATCATTATAGTGACAATCTGGAGTGACAATCATTATAGTGACAATCTGGAGTGACAATCATTCAATCATTCTGGTACAATCTTACAATCAATCCATTCTGGACAATACTATACTGGACTAGACTCCATCCAAGCAACCACGGCCAATCATTGCCTACGGCTTTCTACATTAACTAACTAGGGTTATCACAATCCTAGTTACTAGCAAGATGCAATGAGATGCTCCAAGTAGTCACAGGCCCTGCAGCTATCCAGGTTATCCAGGCAATCATTATAGTGACAATTCAGAGAGAGTTCAATCATTAGAGAGACAATCAGAGAGAGAATAATACTTTATAGTGACAATAGAGTTCAATCATTAAGTGACAATCAGGGTGCCCCACATAACAGTGGGCTGGAAATGTGCCCTACTCGTCGGCAGGCTACAAGTCTAAACATTTGCGGCCGGGATAACGGGATCGCCTGTAACTGGGGAACATCTCCTCATGACTAGTGAATTATACTAATTATTAACCTTAGTCCAATTTCGTAGGTACTCCTGACCGTGGTACTCAGAAGTCCCCTCCTAGACATGATGCAAGACCAGACGGGTTCATTTGTACAAACACAATCGTCCACGGTGTCAGGATTAATTATACAAGGTATGTCATGTCAGGTAGCCGTCGCAACAGCTATTCAAGATGTATCAGGTCAGGTTATCATATCAAGTGTACTAGTCAGGAGTGCGCCATGACGGGCCACTTGTCAGGTCATGCTCAATTATCAATTCCAAATATATCCAGTAAATTCGTGATTATCAAGTTCAGGACAAAAGGCGTAAGGATATAAAATAGACGTAAAATACCTAATAAAATATCAATATACAGGACTATAGAAGAGCCAAGCATTAAAGAAATAAGACCAAAACTCCAAGAGCCAATGGGTTAAGCAAGGGGTCAAGAGAGCTGCGTAGACTCAAAAGTCACGCACGCATGAGGGCTGCGTACGGACAAAAGTCATGCACGCAAGGCTCGCTCAAGTCTGCGTACCAAGGCACACGCCAGTCTGCGTACGTCAAAGTCACGCACGCTCAAGGGAGCTGCGTACGTGAAAAGTCACGCACGCTCAAGGGGAGCAGTGTAAATGAAAGTCACGCACACTCAAGGGAGACAGCGCAGGTGAAAAAGTCACGCACGCTGAGAGAGCAGCGTGGGTGAAAAGTCACGCACGCTACAGGAGACAGCGTAGGTGAAAAGTCACGCACGCTACAGGAGACACGTTCCAACAGGAAGCGTACCTAAGTCTGCGTACACAGCGCTAAAGAGCACGCGTAGCTCAGTGTGCGTGAGCTAAGAAGCTCTGCACACTGTTCACTGTCTTCTCCAAACAGCAAGAACATCATGGCAGAACCCAAAACTTCAAATGCTCATAACTTGGTCAAAACAAGTCCGAATCCAAGTTTCCAAAGGTCGAAATTGGGTAGAAGGAAATTCCCAACCACATGGAACCATCAGAACTTGCAAATGAAGAAGTTAACTAGATCAAAACTTCAAAATTCCAAGAAAGCATTATTCCTAGATCTATAAAAAGTCATGCACCAAAATAAAAATCTTCAAGTTCTAAAGTAGTTTAGAATCCTGCTAGGAAGCCATCAGAACCATCAAAATGAGTTCTCAAGTGAGAGCAAGATGCACTTGCCTATGGTGTTGTCGGTGGAAGAAGGAGAGGAAGGAAGAAGAAGAAGAAATAAATGAGAGTTAGGGAGGAGAGAGAAGGTTGGTGGCTGCTATTAAAGGAGAAGAGGGTGGTAGGTAGGAGTGGTTCATGCTAACCCAAACCAAGCCAAACCAATCCAAGCCCAACCCGAACCAAGCTAGGCCAAACCGAGCTAATGCAATGCCAGGATGGACCAGGAAATACTCAATAAACCAAGCTCCATTAATCAGAATTAATTCATGAATAATAAATGATAATTAAACTACAATGCTAAATATGAAATAAACCATAATTAACTAATCAAGAAAAATGAAAAATACAGGTCAGAAATACAAAAACGTATAAAATACGTATCACGAATTTCGGGGCTCTACAATACGCTCACTCCTAACTACTAGACTTGTTAGCATAGACTTGTTGGCCTTAGCATCGACTTGTTGGCGTGACTTGTTGGCCTTAGTATAGACTTGTTGGCGTGACTTCCTGACCTGGGTGTTTCTATTTGTTCTATAATTTATTCATTTAATGGTGGCATGATAATTCTCCTATTATATCCTTACGCCTTTTTATGAACTCGATAATCTTAGCATGTTAATATTTTTAATATATATATGATTGTGTAGAACGTGCCCTGTGTCTTGATTGGTTTATGGATACCCAGTAAGACTGGAACTTAACCCTGAGGAGTTATAGACTCGACCCCATTTAATACTAATTGACTTTCATGCCTTGTCACCATTGATAATAATGGTTATCTTGACTAAAATTGATCATGCGTTCCTAATTGGAACTAAGAGACTAGCTAGTCGTCTTATTGAATTAAATGAATGAGACACGTTCATGTAATGAACTATTGTAATCGATTAGCCGATCCCGAATATTGACATACAGGCATGTACAGGCTTCAATTTATTTATTTTTCTTCAAAGCAGCATGTGTACTTTATGGTCAAGGCATGATTACTCCGTGGTTAGATTTGATTGTTGTATTACGCTATGTAAGACCTACAACCTAGCCGTACGGGTATCGTTGTAGAGTTACGCATATCGTACCCCGTACGAAAGTACTCATTTGAATGACCATGATCCACGGCATGGGATTTCACTCAACGTAGAGACTATTAAGTTAAATAAAATAATAATTGCATGGAGAGAATGGATCCCCGAGTTCTTACATGGCAGCCCACTTGGGACTAGTAGTGCCCGACAGGCCGGCTGGTTCCCACAGATACTGTAAACCTGTCACACGGACAGGAAGCGGTATCTGCTTATATTATTATTGTATATTGTATATTGATGACGGGCGTCCCGCTGGGACTCGTCTAATTCATGATTGGCGCAATTGATTGACTGGATAGACTAGCCTTGCTCGCACATAGTAAGAACTGAGGAATCCCTATTTGCATAATTCTAGAATAACTTGGGACTCACAATAGCAAGCCGTAGGAGCTGATTTGGCCGTTCAAGATGATTTGTTTGTGTACTGTACCTACTCTGTTGCCTAACTGAGATGATCAGAATGTCAGGACATGACGGGCCAACTTCTGTCCTTGTTTGGTTGGGAGGTTGGTTCGAAGTGTCATGATGTTATGTGAATCCTAGTGGAAAGCAGAGATCTATCATTTTATTCTCTTACTTACTGGTTTAATCCTTCATATCGTGCTTCCTTGTGGTACTTGCTATTAGAGGTCTAACCTCTCTGGTTTTGCATAGCCAGATTTAGAGCCGGTTCCCGAGGACTCAGCTTACTTCCACCTCCAAGATGGTCAATACTAGGGGAATGATCGCAGGAGGACTCGAGTGGGTTCCTTACTTCACCGCTCATTTTGTTATTTACTTCATACTTAGCCGTTTGGCACCGACATGTTAGTCGGATTGTCTTGCACTTACTTTTACATAATTGTAATTAAGTTAGACTGCAGCTGATAACAATTGTGTATATGTTACTATACCATCTGGCTATGTTTTGTAAAGCCAGATCTCAAGAACATTTTGACTAAGCGTTTGGGATGCCTTACTGCTTTATCTTACATATTCTCTATTTTTGCTTCTTGTTTGATTGATTGAGATAATAGATGTGAAGTGACCATAGTAAGACTTTCATGTAGTATGCACCCCCCTCGTCTGGTTAGACAACATTGATCGTATTATACGGTATTCATCTACCCGTAATACGTAGCTGGCTGAGTCATTCCCCCGCTCTCTAGTATTCTGGTTCTGGGGCGTGACACATTTTGTATATTTTTATCAACTAGTTGTATTACTTCATGTTTGGATTTTCTCTTGGGTGCTATATTTCTTCTCTCAGCAATGTTATCTAATTCTGAGTTTTCTGGGTGTTTGGAGATTTCCAAACCAAATGGTTAATATGAGAATTTTGGTCAAGTTGATCTGCAGGTTGGATATGAGTCTGGTGTTAGGATTGTATTGGTATTGGATTGATGGGGCACGGGAGTTTGCAGTGACGAATCTATATTTAAATTTGGTTGTTGTGTTTTGCTGAGCTTATGTGAAATCTGGTAGGTTGGACTCTGGATTTAAATTTAGCTTTTGATATGTTCAGTTAGGTCAAAAGATATTTCTTTATGTGGTATTATGATAGGAGTAGCTACTAATAGTTATGTGGTTAATATATGGTTAACTGATAGTTATTTTATAGGATTTAACTTTTTCCTATAATGATGATTTCAAGCATTTTACTAAATTAGTTTATAACTAAACTGATAGTAAGAGATATTGAGTTAGGTTAACAAATAATTAGCTAATGACTTTTAACCTAATCAATTGTACCTAATAACAGGAGGACTTACAGCTCTTCTACCCATTCTCGATAACCCTGAGCAAGACAAATATACTCCTCGGATTTGTCCATTACTTCATGTCTTGTGCTTTTCTATATTCATGCTTGTACCTTCTTGTTGACACAATATTTACGAATTTGTCTGGTATCTTGTTCCCTAAGTTACTTGTGTCTGGAAGGGGAAATACTACAGATATGTGATCAAACCTGAGTTACAATTCATGTGAATAGCTTAGGCCTCGTACCGTGCACGCGGGTCCTAAGCCGTACCATTTCATGTTCCATGTTCTACCCAAGCCGATCACACACTCTGGATGTATTTCGATATATTGCACACGCCAGGTTCCTTGTATATTTCATGTTCAGATCTTATTTCATGTTCCCAGTATTTACTTTTCAGTATTCATGTTCTTATTTCTCGTACTTTATATTTCATGTTCTCCTGTACTCATTTCCATATCATGATGTTCTTGTTCATTTCCCCGGATATACTTAGCTCCACCCATGACTAGGATATGTTGCAGGTGTACTTACAGGATATTGTTCTACATTATGGGCCAGAGCCTAGGATCTTAGCTGAGCAGGATGGAGCCATGATTTAGCTTGAGGTTTCAGGTTTAGATTATTTTAGCTCTTCCTCTAGATATTGTATGTTGTGAGTTCATAGTATTTTTTTCTTCTTTTTGTCTCTAGTACTTTTATAATATTATGATCGATGGATTATGGTGATCATTCTGGAAACGTTTTATAGATGTTGTGATCGTGTACATTCATGTTTATCTGATTAGATTTTTCTAGCTTGGTACAGCTTAATTCGTCGTATCTAACGACGAAGGCTGGGCATATTCGACTCGTGTCCGATTATTCGGGAGCGGGTCGTGACAGTTCTCCCCTCCCATTTGACCTTACGAATCGCATCCATGTGACTCTCGGCCAGATCCTCTAGCTAGGACATCGAGTCATACTAGTAAGTATAGTGTAAGGATCACGAGTCATCGTCCTGGAATCAATCATGGATTTCCGTATATAAATCGTGTACGGGAATCCAACAATATGCAGTAAACCTGAACATGTCCTAGGGTCTGAATGTACTCCGCAACGGATTATCGCGGTAACGAAATGTGAATATCTAATGTCGATACCCGATGGCGCTAATGTCCATCGGCACCCGAATGTGATTCGGACGCGAAGTACCGAATACGGCCGTAGGAGTTGCAATAATATACACAAAAATAATAGTTAAGAATTTAAATACTGTAACCGAAGTACAAGTATGGCAAGGTACACTTGCCTGGCTCCGGGTAT
Source organism: Iris pallida (assembly GCA_029216955.1). Taxonomy (NCBI): domain Eukaryota; kingdom Viridiplantae; phylum Streptophyta; class Magnoliopsida; order Asparagales; family Iridaceae; genus Iris; species Iris pallida. Next base: position 26,045 of record JANAVB010008516.1, read on the forward strand.
TGAAGAGGAAAATCTGATCCGACGTCCAAGTCCGATGAGTACAATGTGTAAAAAAGACCTAAAGAATAATTTTAAAACTAATTAATTTTTTTGCATTTATAAATAACAAGGGCTATTTATTATTACTAATTATAACTACTAGGTCAACCTTTTATTAATAGAAGGGTTTAACCAAATAATTTAATACATAACATGAAGTTGCTCACTATATTTATTATGTGTATATAAAAGAAACTAAACTAAGGAAGGGAGTTGCACTACAACAAACCAACTTCCTATATCTTCCCTGATACTACACCCTCCTGTTTCCATGCAAGAAAAGGACTTAGTTAGTGTGGGCATTGAAGGTTCCTGATGATTAGCTAATAACCTCTCATTTAAAAAAAAAAAGAGAATATAACCATATGTGTGTACCCCTCTCCATTATCACCACACAAATTCTATTATCTCTACTGCTCATATTCGGTACACCTCATGCTCAGACTTGTTCTAAATTTCTAATATTCTCTCAAGGGGAAGGAGACAATAGTGGGTTTTCTTCTTCAAATGCTACCCACTCCACAACATTATAGATGTCCAATTTTCCTTCATGATCATATCCTCAGTGTCTATTTCTATATAAAAAAATATACCCATGCCTACATTCACAGTAATATCTCTTCCCTTGTGCACTTAGACTCAATATCCAATGGTGGGTCACCTATGCTTTCCCGGTTTACCGAATAACATAACTAAACCCAAAATTGAAATACAACAGCATCTTCCTATTTCACATTGTTGTGGTTTCTTCTCATCATGCCATTCAATCATGCAATTCTGAAATTACGCATACACAGCCATCCTATTCGTATGTGTACACTCCTTCCTATATACTCCCTTGTCTCTCCCAATGCATCACATAAGTTCTTATTATTTTAATATACTGTTATTCATTTCCATACATGTTGATTGGCTAAACCTTAATCTGGAACCACACTCTCATACACAACTCACTGTTGTCCGTTCAACCAAGGGCCTTGAGATGGCCATCATCCACTTATGTATATAAGAGAAATAGCCGATAACAATAACACCCCAAGATTTACGTACTGCCATCTCCATCATTTGAACACATGAACTCAATACTATACCATAACCCAAACAAGGATGACACTCACCGGCGTCTACATACAAAATGAATGAAAAAGTAGCAATGAACAATGGTGAGATAAGGAAGAGTTTGCAAGCACGATGGCAAAAGGTTTCAAGATGACTGACAATATCTGGGTTCGACACGTCGGGGAAAACTTCGAGCGGTGGCAGGAAGGTTGCGCCTTTCCTACAAAATTTTACCGACGCCGAGGATGTAGCCACGACGTGCCAAAACAACTCGCCGGGGCACCGTCACTTGGAGATACTCGACTAGAGCTGGTGTGCTGGGTCGTTATCGGTATTACAGTCATTGTTGCTCGAGGCGATGGCACCGAAAGACGAGAGGCGGGGGAAACACTGGTGGAAAAATGATAGATAGGCGGCTAGGTTTTAAAATGTGAGGAGGATGGGAGGAAGAGAGTTTATATAGAGAGAGCCAGAGGGGAGGTAGGGTTTCCTTCTTGAACGTTGAGGGGAGGCTTGGTCTTGCGCGTGCCTGCAAGTTTGCAGGGAGCAGTAGAGTATGCTCCAATTGGATTAGAAAAACAGTAGCTTTGTTTTTGAAAGCTAATGATTCAAATAGTAACGGGTTTGGGTATAGGGTTGATGGGTATGGATCGGGCAGAATGGATCCGTTAACCCGGATGTGCAGGGTGGGTGGAGTGGGCTGCTTTAGTTTGGGCTAGGGTCCTCTTGGGTTTAATTGATTAAGGAAAAATGTCTATAAAACCCTTTATTGGGTTGTGGCCTTGAATTGGTAATAAGAAAAAAGGTAATTGGGAAATTTGGCTTAATAACAATAAAATTAATGATGATTTAACCACCTATAATAGAACACAACAATTGGGAATTTATTTGAAATCAATTAAATTGGTCAACAAAATTTTTAGTAAAATTTATATAAAATAATATCATGAAAATGGGGGGCTCACATCCTCTCCCCCTTAGAAAATTTCATCCCCGAAATTAAATTAAAAAAGTGATGGTACGAATAGAAAAACAAGATTTTAAGAAATATACTGTATTGAAATGTTATACGTAAATTCGTACCTTGATCCTCGAACAGACAAGGAAAACGCTCCCGAATAGAGTCCTCGTACTCCCAAGTGGACTCGCACAGAGAATGATACTTTCAAGCAACTCGGACAAGTCGAATCGTCTGTCCTCTCAAAACTTTCTTGCTGCGATCGACAATCGTGACAGGCTGCTCCACATATGATAGGCTCGGTCCAACTGTAATCTCTGAATGGTCCAGCACGTGACTGGGATCTGCCACGTACCTCCTCAACTGCAATACGTGAAAAATATCATGCACTCCCTCAAGTGACGTGGGTAATGCAAGACGATAAGCCACCTCACCCACTCGCTCCAAAATGTCGAATGGTCCGATGTACCTCAGACTCAACTTGCCCCTGCTGCCAAATCTGATAGTTCCCCAAGTCGGTGATATCCTCAAGAACACGTGGTCGCCTTCCTTGAACTCCAAGGGTCGGCGATGCGCATCAGCCCAGTGCTTCTGCCTATCCTGTGCCGCTCTAAGGTGACTCTGAATCGGCTTCACCTTTTCCACTATCTACGTCACCAACTCATGACCAAGTATCTGACGTTCTTCGACGTCACTCCAACAGACTGGAGACCTGCACTTCCTGCCGTACAGTACCTCGAAGGGTGCCATCTGTATGCTCGCCTGGTAACTGTTATTCTATGAAAACTCGACCAAATGTAGGTAATCCTTTCACGATCCTCCAAAGTCTAACATGCATGCCCTCAACATATCTTCAAGTGTCTGGATCGTACGCTCTGACTGTCCGTCAGTCAGCGGATGATAAGTTGTACTGAATTTGAGATGAGTCCACAAACTCTCCTGCATACTCCTCCAAAAGTGTGAAGTGAATCTGGAATCTCGATCAGACACAATGCTGACCGGTACTCCATACAGACGCACTATCTGTCTCATGTATAAATCAGCAAGAATCTTCGTCGATTGCCCAACTCTGAAGGGCAAGAAATGGGCCGACTTGGTGAGTCGTTCCACGATGACCCAAACTGCGTCCTTCCCGCTGGGGCTCCTCGGGAATCCAGTGACGAAGTCAATCATGATATGTTCCCACTTCCACTCAGGAATGGAAAGCGGCTGCAACAGTCCTGCAGACCTCTGGTGCTCGGTCTTGACCTGCTGACAAACCAAACATCTCGCTACAAATTGAGCAATATCTCTCTTCATTCCATGCCACCAGTAATGCTGCCGTAGAACCCTGTGCATCTTCGTACCTCTGGGATGAATAAAATATATCGAGCTATGCGCCTCTGTAATCAACTCCTGGCGTAGCTCTCTACTCGGAACGCATAGGCGATCTCCACACCTTAATGTTCCATCCTCGTGAATTCGTAGCCCTGTCTGCTCGCCGATTTCTGTCCTCTCCCGGAGTCTCATGTGTCTCGCATCTGTAGGTAGAGCGGCCTTGATCCTCCTAACCAAAGTGGACTGTACCTCAAGGGTAGACAACTATCCTTTCATACCTGGCAGTACAACCTCTATCCCTAACTCCTGGAGATCCTCCAATAAATGACGTTAAGTCATCAAGAAACATGTCGCGGGCTTCCTGCTCAAAGCATCCGCCACGACATTCGTCTTGCCCGGATGGTACTGTAACTCGATCTCAAAGTCCTTTATCAGCTCCAGCCAACGTCTTTACCTCATGTTCATCTCCTTCTACAGGAAGACGTACTTCAGGCTCTTGTGATCAGTAAATATCTCTACCCGCTCGCCATAAAGGTAGTGCTTCCATAGCTTTAGTGCAAAAATCACTACATCTAGTTCCAAATCGTGTGTCGCATAGTTTTTCTCGTGGATCCTCAACTGTCTCGATGCGTAGGCCACAACCTTGCCGTGCTGTATCAATACGCATCCTAGTCCGCTCCCTAATGCATCACTGTATACCACAAAGCCTCCAGATCCCGACGGCAGTGTCAAGATAGGTGCTGATGTCAGACTCTTCTTCAGCTCATCAAAAGCTATCTGACACTCCTCTATCCAGTTGAACTCCTGATCCTTACGCGTTAAACGCTTCATAGGCTCAGCAATCCTTGAAAAGTTTTCTATGAATCTCCGATAATATTCGGCAAGTTCGAGAAAGCTCCTCACCTCTGTAACTGACGTCGGTGCAGGCCAAGTCTTAACTGCTTCAACTTCTCTGTATCCAATGCTAATCCGTCTCCTGTAATAATGTGCCCAATGAAGGATACCTCGCTTAGACAGAACTCATACTTACTGAGCTTGGCATAGAGTCTTTCTCTTCTCAATGTCTCCAGTACGATCCTGAGATGCTCCTCATGCTCCTCGTGGCTCTTAGAGTACACCAAAATATCGTCGATGAAAACCACCACGAACTTGTCCAAGTACTGGTGGAACACCTTGTTCATTAGACTCATGAATACCGCTGGTGCATTGGTTAAACCAAACGGAATCACAAGGTACTCATAGTGCCCGTACTTCGTCCGAAAGGCCATCTTCGAAATGTCTTCCTTTTGTACCTTGATCTGGTGGTAGCCTGACCTGAGATCAATCTTCGAAAACACACAAGCACCGCTCAATTGGTCAAATAAATCATCAATACGTGGTAATGGATACCTGTTCTTCACTGTCACATCATTCAACTCTTTGTAGTTGATGCACAACCGCACCGACCCGTCCTTCTTCGGTACAAGCAATGCTGGAGCTCCCCATGGTAAAACACTAGCCCGAATAAAACCCAAATCCAATAGTTCATCTATCTGGATCTTCAACTCTCGTGCCTCCTTCGGTACCAGTCGATACACATGGGAAGTAATAGGTGGCGTTCGTGGAGCTAGCTCGATGGAGAACTCTATCTCCCTGTCTGGTGGCAATCCTGGAAGCTCCTCGGGAAAAATGTCCTCAAACTCCAAGACGATCGTCGGGCGTGTTGGTTCCTCCAATGAAATACGTGCCTCAAGGGTGGGGTGATCATCCATCTCTACGGCTCCCCGAGAGAACTCAAACTCGGTGTGACCTGGGGGTCGAAATATGACGCATCTACGTCGACAATCTAATGTCGTATGGTACTGGCTCAACCAATCCATGCTAAGAACCACATCATAGTCTGGCATGGAGAAGACTAAAAATCGGACACGCATCTCATGCCCACAAACAACTACTGAACAAGATCTACATGTATCGCTAATAGGTACTATTCCGCCTCTCGTGAGAATTCTCATGGTCTTCGAAAAGGGTACAGCAGCTACACTATGGGTGGCCGCGAAACTAGCAGCTATGAATGAATGCGTGGCACCAGAATCAAATAATGCTACTGTAGGTAATAAAGCAACTAAAATAGTACCTGCAATAACTTCTCCAGCTGTCTCTGCCTCCTCAACTGTCATAGCAAAGGTCTGTCCACGCCCCCTGTGCTCTAGCCTGCTGTTTGGCCTGCTGAAATCGGGCTGCCTGCGATGCCAAGGGTGGTCTCCCTGGTATCCTCCCGGTACTGCTGGTCGTATCGCCCCAACTCCAACATAGGGTGCTCTAGGACCCAGGTATAAGGGCCTCGGTGTTGGAAGTGCTAGTCGGTGCACCATCTGTGCTGCTCCACGATGCTCCGTGCAATCCCATGTCTAGTGCTGATCTTATCCACAAACCAGGCATAGTCCTAGTTTACGCCAATACTCCTTCGCTATATGGCCAACTCTGCCACAGTGATGGCAAGTAGGGAGTCCAGGTGCTGCTGCCCTCTGCGGCTGATAAATCTGGGGGTATTTTGCTGGTGTTCCCTGCTGTGCTCGAGCTGCTGGTGCTGATGAGTGGGAGCGCTTCATGCTGGCCTCCCTATGGTTGATGCGCTCCTGACGTCTGGCTGCTGTCAGGATATCTGAGTATGAAGTAGGTACGACTGATCCTACCAATCTCTGTAGCTCAAAGCAGACCGTCATAGAACTTCTCGGCCTTCTTCTCCTCAGTGTCGATCAGATACGGGGTAAAATGGCTCAGACGGAGGAACTCCGTGTTGTACTCCTCGACCGTCATACTGCCTTGGACAAGATGCATGAACTTGTCCCGAAGCTCCGTACGCGCTGTAGATGGAATAAACATCTCCTTGAAAAGCCTAGAGAACTCCTCCCAAGTGACCCGGTCGGGTCCTAGGCGATTCTCCTCGGCCAACCACCAATGGTGTACGTTGCCCGTCAGCTGCATTCTGACGGACTTCTTCCATCTATCCCTTGGAAGCTCTACAGCCTCCAACTGGTGCTCGATGCTAGTAAGCCATGCATGAACCTCTGTAGGCTCCTTTGTGCCCGAAAATGGAAGGGGCACCATATGACAAAAGTCCTTGATAGACCTCGTCGAAGGCCTTCGCTCCGATGGTGCCACCTGCTCCAGTACAGTGACGATACTCTCCCTCAGAGTATCTGCTTGGTATTGCTGAGCCTGCTGTTGTGCCTGATACTGAATCTGCCATAGGGCCTGCATCATGGCGTAAATTATTTGATACATCTGTTGCCCGTTTGCCTGCTGTCCTGGTAGCAAAAATGGCATGTACGGCATCTACGGTAGAGGCAGAGGCGGTGGCTGCGGCTACGGCTGTGGCTCTATCCTTTGCGGCTGCTGCTGCCCCGGCTGTGTCTGGTGGCCCTGCTCGCCTGGTGGCCCCTCAGTCTGCTGAGAAATCTGAACCTGGGGAGTTGGGTTCAACATGAGTAAGTGCCTCGGGGTTATCTCGTCAAACGATACGGAGTCCCGAGGGACACCGTCCTGCTGCGCCACTCGTCCACTTCGGAGATTCAAACTCTGAAAGCAGATAAGCGAAAAATTAGCGACTTGGAATCAAACATGATGTAATTTTGATAATAAAAATGATGATGAGGTGTCATAGAGAGGTATTCAAGCAAGTAGACGAGATCTCTAAGTTCTAATCCTAAATGCAGGCTCGCTTGGCACAGTTAGGTAACCAAGACGATTTAAATCTCGACCTGCATGGGCCACCAAAAAAACTATGTCACGTCCCAGTTCCAAAAATACGAAACCGAGCTACGTGGCAAAGCCAGCGAGTACCACTCCCAATGATTAACCCAAATTTAATATAACCATTAGAGTAGAACTTAAGCTGTAAATACAGTAAATAAGAAGTAAATGCCCAAACGATCACAAGTAACTAATCTCATCCACAAGTATGATCAAGAAACACATAGCGAATAATCTGAATAAAACCACAATGTGCTGATTAACATAGTCTGAAATGTAGTAATAATACAAATACTGAATGAAAAGAGTCTTGCGGAAACAATCCCGCAGATACAATGTTGAATGAAGTAAAACAGGAAGATAACTAGATCTGCCAACAGACTAACTAGATAATGAAGTCAGATGAAGAAGAGCTCTACCACTGGAATAAGCTACTCTGCTAGATAAACTTCATCCTCTAGAACTCCTCCCGTGTCAAGTCCGGATCCGTAGACCTCTGAATAATCCTCGTCTAAATCTGGAGAGAAAATCAGGTCCTCAGCGGGACGTAACAAGGTACATAATATGCAAGCCAAAAGTACAACAGTGTAGATACATATAAGAAGGTAGAATGTAACTGTAAGGGGGTGAATCTAACATAACCAACTAGAATGCTAATACAATTTAAGAAACATCACTCAAACTCGCGGGCTGTCAAGTTGTACCCCGGAGACCTGTTAGGCTCTCCGGCAAACTATGAATACCCCACAGTTCGATAAGGACTGTGACAAAACTATGAAAATCCTCGAAGCTCTGGAATGAGACAACGGCATACTATGAGGGAAAGTAGCCCAAGCGTACGGTGTAGGTTCTCCCCTCCCATGTGACCTTGCGAATCACATACACGTGACGCTCGGCCAGATCCTCTAGCTAGGACATCGAGTCATACTAGTAAGTAATAGTGTAAGGATCACAAGTCATCATCCTAGAATCAATCATGGATTTCCGTAAATAAATCGTGTACGAGAATCCGACAATATGTAGTAAACCTGAACATGTCCTAGGGCCTGAATGTACTACACAACGGATTGTCTCGGTAACGAAATATGAATATCTAATGTCGATACCCGATGGCGCTAACGTTCATCGGTACCCGAATGTGATTCGGACGCAAAGTACCGAATACGGCCCTAGGAGTTGCAATAATATACAGATAAATAATAGTTAAGAATTTAAATACTGTAACTGAAGTACAAGTATGGCAAGGTACAATTGCCTGGCTCCGGGTGCTGAAGAGGAAAAGCTGATCCGACGTCCAAGTCCGATGAGTCCAATTTGTAAAAAGGACCTAAAGAATAATTTTAAAATTAATTATTTTTTTTGCATTTCTAAATAACAAGGGCTATTTATTATTACTAATTATAACTGCTAGGTCAACCTTTTATTAATAGAAGGGTTTAACCAAATAATTTAATACATAACATGAAGTTGCTCACTATATTTATTATGTGTATATAAAAGAAACTAAACTAAGGAAGGGAGTTGCACTACAACAAACCAACTTCCTATATCTTCCCTGATACTACACCATCTTGTTTGCATGCAAGAAAAGGACTTAGTTACTGTGGGCATTGAAGGTTCTTGATGATTAGTTAATAACCTCTCATTTTAAAAAAAAAAGGAGAATATAGCCATATGTGTGTACCCCCTATCCATTATCACCACACAAATTCCATTATCTCTACTGCTCATATTCTGTACACCTCATGCTCAGACTTGTCCTAAATTTCTAATATTCTCTAAAGGGGAAGGAGACAATAGTGGGTTTTGTTCTTCAAATGCTACCCACGCCACAACATTATAGATGTCCAATTTTCCTACCATGCCTACATTCACAGTAATATCTCTCCTCTTGTACACTTAGACTATCCATTGGTGGGTCACATATGCTTTTCCGGTTTACCGAATAACATAACTAAACACAAAATTGAAACATAATAGCATCTTCCTATTTCACATTTTTGTGGTTTATTCTCATCATGCCATTCAATCATGCAATTCCGAAATTACGCATACACAGCCATCATATTCGTATATGTACACTCCTTCGTATATACTCCCTTGTCTCTCCCAATGCATCACATAAGTCCTTATTATTTTAATATACTGTTATTCATATCCATACATGTTGATTGGCTAAACCTTAATCTGGAACCACACTCTCGTACACAACTCACTGTTGTCCGTTCAACCGAGGGCCTTGAGATGGCCATCATCCACTCATGTATATAAGAGAAATAGCCGATACCAATAACACCCCAAGATTTACGTACTGTCATCTCCATCATTTGAGCACATGAACTCAATACTATACCATAACCCAAACAAGGGGGACACTCACAGGTGCCTACATAAAAAATAAATAAAAAAGTAGCAATGAACAATGGTGAGATAAGAAAGAGTTTGCGAGCACGATGGCAAAAGGTTTCAAGATCACTCACAATGTCTGGGTTCGACACGTCGGGGAAAACATCGAGCGATGGCAGGAAGGTTACACCTTTCCTACGAAATTTTGCCGACGCCGATGATGTAGCCACGACGCGCCGAAACAACTCGTCGGGGCACCGTCGGTTGGAGATACTCGACTCGAGCTAGCTCACTGGATCGTCGTCGGTATTGCAGTCACTGTTGCTCGAAGCGTTGGCGCCGAAAGACGAGAGGCGGGAGAAACACTGGTGGAAAAATGATAGATGTAGAAGCATGGAAAATAATAAAGAAAGAGCCATGCGGCCAGGAAATCCCATACGGTTCAGAAAACCCATGCGGCTCAGAAGACCCATGCGGCTCAACGAGTCTATGCGGCTCTGTGATCTCCATGCGGCTCAAGAAGAGAAGACACGTGGCTTGTAAAAAGTTCTCCCCTCCGTACTGTACTGCATTAATTGCTTGGTCGGCTGAACAATCTGACGAAACGACATGCCTGGCATAAAGAGGTAATTATGACTCTGTCATAATGACAGAATCCTAGGAAATCAAAGAAATCTCTGACACAACCTCCCCCCGAGATCCAGAAAATGACACGCAGCCTAGACACGTGGACAACCATATACGGCTCGAGCGGAGACCCTCCTATGCAGCTCAGGCTGAAATTGTCCTATGCGGCCCAGATCGAGACAGCCCTATGCGGCTCAAGCAGACGCAGCCCTATACGGCTCACAAGGATCAGCCCTATGCGGCTCACAAGGATCATCTCCATGCGGCTCACTACCCATTATATGGTCCAGATTATCATGTGGTTCGAAGATTTGGGGTCCACTCCCTAAGCTGCCCTGACACGTGGCCAGGCTTATGCGGCTCAAACTTTATGCGGCCCAATCCTTATGCGGCTCAGGGACTCCCAGGACACGTGTCATAAATCTAATCAATTTTTCAGATTTACCGCAATCAAAGATTGGGTCAAATCTCAATAATCTGGGACACGTGGCAAGAGAATGAATTAAATTTATTCATTCTGATTCGCAGACATCAGCAGATCATCATCGTGGAAATTTATTCGAATCAGCATTAATTACTGATAGGATTTGGTGCAATCTACACTAAATGGCCCAGATCCATTACACTCCAAATTAATGGCCCGGCCGTCGCCACTTTGAGGGGCAATCATTGTGAACCCTAATGAGGTCCCCCCATTCTTATAAATAGCAGGGTGCCATTTCCTTGCAAGAGACACACACGGAGAGGCACATATACATACAGAGAGAGACTTTTTCGAGATCAGGGAGAGCACCATATACTTAGAGAGAAAGAGCAGAAAGAGAGCAAAGAGAGCATTTCTTCAACGCCAAGCAATCTTCTGGAGCCAAGGCTGCATACCGATCGTCCAAGGAGTAAGGCAGAGCTGTCGTCGCTTTTCCGAGCCTCTATCGTCACCCCAGAATCTAAAATAAACAATTGTACTTAGACTGTTGTACCTAGGTTTTCGTCCCTAGGCTTTCTTTGTACAAGCGAGTTTGTAACGTGAAGTAAAAGTCCAGTCCTCCGATAATTGTTCTGCTCTTTTATATTTTATGGCAAACACGATGGCGACTCTGCTGGGGATAAACTTTTCCACGGCTGAGGAGTTGGTGACGTAGTCGGATGCAGCCAAGGTTGGCTCCACGCAATAGAAGATGGTCGTCCGTTTCGACCAACAAGCGTTTGAAGAGATGCTCTCTGAAGGAAGTGCTGGCCCGATCCAGAAGCGAACCCGCACAAGAAAAGCTCGCTTCGAGTGGAGGCCAAAATCGTTCGCTCCTCCACAAGCTCTGGACGGGGTACTCTCTACTACCCAAGACGGCGAGGGCGATTCTCATACGGCTCCACTTCGAGCCGTAGAGAACTCTACTGTCCCCAAGTCCGGCAGAGGAAAGCACTACGATGCTGGACTTGCAGGGACAAAGAGCGACTCTATACGCCCCAAGAAGAAGCCGAGCACTCCTGTGGCCGAATCTGCCAACCACATGCAGGAGGCTCATGCGGGTGGATCTACCAGCCGTATGAAGAAAATCCATGCGGCCAGATCATCCAACCGCATAGAGAAGACTCATGCGGCTGAGACTCCCAGTCACATGAAGAAAGCCTATGCGGCTACGTCTGCCAGCCGCATACGGACCACTGATGACAGCCGCATGACGCCTACTCCACGCGGCTCTATCTTCGACCGCCTCTCGTACGGTCCTGATCTCTTGTGCTCCCAAGAAGATATGTCTGACTCTCTCCAGTATCACTTAGACTCTTCCTACTATGTGCCCTTACACACTAGAGCGAAGAAGTCTAAAGCAGCGCGAACCTGGCGAGTTTGGTCTGCTGATCTGACCTTTGACCATCCGAGCGTTCCGCATACTGTTACGTGGGCCTCGGATTGGAAGTTGTACAGAACCACTCGAGTCCAGCCCCAAGCATCAGATGGACAGAGAGGTTCGCAAAAGTCTCCCAAAATCCTAAGAGCAAACATGGTCGGTCAAGACACATCTGACTTGCGTGAGGCCATCCTCCACAAACGCAAGGAAAGAGAAGATGCATCGGGGTGCAAAGAGTCCTCCCACGGACGTCACTGTACCCAAGTCATCGTCAACTGCTGCTGCAACAGCGCGACGGTGTGAGAAGACCGGCAGTCTGTCTTTCAAAGACTGTAACAGCCATCATCAGAAGAGGCACTCCCCGTCGTCTCCTGCAACTCTGCTCGGAAAGTCCCCGCGGATGGAAGGGGAAAGAAGACAAATGTTCCCAGCCCGAAGATTTCAACAACTGCGAATAAAAGACTATCGTCTAAGCGGGTGCCCCCACCGGAGTTTTCCAAGGTACTCGCTCTAAGACGAAATCTGCTACAGTGGAAGACTCGTCGTCCACACTACTGGGGTTGCTGGGACTGGAGGTAGCACCCCTCCAAGCCTCCACAGCAATCCGATGTTCCAAGAAGACGAGCCGGGGGAGACAACTATCCCATCAGATGCAGCAAACCCCGACGTCCCCGAGGAAGTCCACAACTTCCAAGACGAGGCAAACTCGGAGAGTGGGGGTACTGTTCCTTCTGAGTCCGAACCAGAGGAGAACATTCCCACATATCCCGATGACTTCTCACTACAGGGGTACGATTCGGAGGGCTCGTCCTCCACTGTTCCTTCCATCTCTCCTCATGTAAAGACAGTGTTCATGACGGACAGCAACCAAGGTGGTTCCAGTGATCGCCAATGCATCGACACTCTAGAGGCCATAGTGCATGCCTTGGTCAAGTCTGTAGACGAGATCAAAGCGGCCCTTCCAACTCTCCAAGGAGGGACTCCTGGCCAAATAAGTACGGGTCCCGTGGTCAAAGCGGACTCGAACTCAGCGGCACCGAACCCGGACAACAGTCCTCCCAAAGTAACGGCTCCCGCCGCTGTGGATGATGCCCGCGAAGCGAGAAGAGAGGTCCAAGAGCTCCGAGCCATGTTCCACACCCGAGAAAACTCTCAAGACCTCAGAATACGGCAACCATACCCTGCTGCATGGAGGGATGTTCCATTCCCACCAAGATACAAGCCGTTCAATATAAATCCTTATGATGGCAAGACCTCCGCAAGTCGGTACATCACTTACTTCGAGGTCACCACCGACCATCTGCCCCATGACGATGCCATTCTCACACGATTATTCATCGGGACATTGGAAGGAGTCGCCTTCGACTGGTATCGTAATCTGCCGGACAACTGCATCCACTCCTTCGCCGGCTTCAAGCGCATGTTCTTGGAGAGATTCTACGAAGTAGGGCAGGATATCACCATGTCCACCCTTATGGACGTCGTCCAAGGGGAGAAAGAGCTGACAAAAACTACATCGAGCGGTTCCGCCAAACCGTTGCCCTCTGGAAATCCGAATTCCTCCTTGATTGAAATTTGCCAAAAGAGACTGCTTCCAACAATCAGTCTCTGGATGGGCGAAAGTCAATTCAAGGACTGGAAGACGTTCATCATCAGTGCCACAAGCGCCGAAGAACGATTGAAGAAAGCTCGCCAACTGGGATTGCACATCTCGGACGGAGAGAACAAGGGCAAGCGTCCTAACACCAATAACGACAATGGGGGTAGCCCCTCCAACAATCGGGACAGTAGGGGCAAGCAGGCTATGGTGGCCGACACGGCACAGAAACCTGAGCCAAAGTCGGCCGACAAACAGTGGTCGCAAGTCACCTACTCCTTCGAAGACGGTCACGTCAAGCCCATCTTGGACATGCTCATACAAGGAGACAGAATTTAGCTTCCTCCACCAAGACGGGAACCGCGACCGGCAAAGATGGAGAACCCAAAGTACTGCCATTATCATCGCTACGTCCACCATGCACACACGACTGCTACCAACTAAAATGGTACATCCAAAATCTCATCGATTCGAACGCACTGGCCATCGATTTCGAAGAGATAACGGTGGCAGCCAATATGGTGTCAGTACAATTCGGCAGCTTTTTTCCGACAGAAACTCAAGACGGTGTGGTCCCCATCCCTCTGGCGGCAATGGAGATTGCTAATCTTCCACCTCCCCGAGATCAGGCTGCTGGTCTAGTGCCCCTCACCACATCATGAGGGGAGGTCATGTGGATCCATCCAGACTTGGTATCGGAAGTGACTCAGCCCACTCCATCTTCCACCTACAAGAAGAAAAGTAGAAAATCAGGACCTGCCACATAATCTCGGCAGACATCGAGGAAGCTACAGCCGTCGTCATGCGGTCTGGGGCACAATCCCAACCTATGGTTGACAATCCAGCTGAAGATCATCAACCCACTACAACTGATGCTCCGGGATCGGCTCAGCCTCCGACGACCGATAAGCCTAGGCCGAGGGAGACTCGCTTTGACAAATTTCTCCGAAAAAAGGCAGCACAAGGGCTGGAGAAGCCCTACAACTTCGACATCTTAGCGCAGTTGGCCAACACACCGGCCAAGTTGTCATTATACGAACTTCTGAGACTCTCCAAGGATGTTCGTGCGGCTTTGAGCGATGCACTCCAAAATGCCGACGCATACCTGGCTCAGGTCAACCTCACGGAAGAAAACCCGCCTGCAGATCTCCAAGACAGCGCCTGTACGGGAGCAATGCCCAACATTGTCTTTACTCCGCAGGACTTGCTCATCAAAACCAACCTGCATGATCGCCCGCTATACTATACTGGATACATCGGCGACGTAAAGGTGGATCAGATGCACATTGATCCTGGCTCTTCCATAAGTATTATCCCGAAGGGTCTGCTACATCATCTCCGCATCCCAATGCATCGCCTGACGCCTACAAGCACCGCCATCAGTGGTTTCAATTCGGGCAGGAGCTAACCAATTGGGAAGATTCGTCTGAAGTGTTAAATTGGCGATCTTCAATTCGAAGTCACCTGTTACGTCATAGATGCAGACACTTCATACAACATTCTCTTGGGACGCCCGTGGATACACAATTATATGATCGTGCCTTCCACGCTGCACCAGTGCTTCAAATATGTCAACAAACACGGCTTCGTGAGGACAGAATTTGCTGATATCGATCCCTTCAAAGGGGTCGAATCCTACTACTCAGACTCCTGTCTGTACGAACAGTCGAAGAAGCACCTTGGTGAAGGAAATGTGCAAGCTCGTACTGAGACAGCCACAGGATCAGAAGAACCTCTGACGATCCACCTCCAAGCTCGCAAACTAGGCAGGTCCGCACCCCTTACTGCCACTCTGCGTAAGGACGCAATCAGCCTCTCGGTACAAAAAGAGCAGATGATAATCCGGCTGCCAAGGTCCGGCCAAATGCCAACACCCGCAACGGAGCCACTGACAATTAGGCTGCCGAGAGCCGGCCAGCCGCAAAAGGAGAAGCTCAATCCCTCCGACAAGCCTATGACGATACGCCTTCCCAAGAAGGGTCGTCAGCCCAATGCAAGGCCTAAAACTTCTAGCGAGCTAACCACTCCCCGCCTAGCATCAAGCGCCAAGCTGGGGGTCGCTAGCTTGCCAACAACTCTGCGCTCTGCTCCACCAGCCGAACCACTGACGATCAGGCTGCCCAGGTCGTCCTCTCAGTCTTTATTTACACAGGGGGTAGCCGAAGAAGAACCGGAGCTAGCTAAGTATGTGGCTGCCCACACTGATGTTCCCTCCGCAGATGATGTAATCCCCCTAGAAAAGATACCTTACTTCATCAATAAAGGGCTATCTTTGAACTACCTCGAGCTTAATAAGCTCTGTACAATGTATGCTATGGAACACGGTATAGGCACTCACCTCCACACACAGGTGACAAATGTGTACACCGCAATCCAGCTTACTCCAGCGGAAGATGCTTACCGCATAATCGAGGGAGGGGACCATCCAATCATCTTCGGCCGGAAAGACGACCCGCATCCCTTCACCATAGAAGAAGTCGACCTTGGATCAGATGTCGGAAGACTACCTCTGTATCTTTATAGCCTCCAATCCAAATATCTTATGCAGAAACAAGGGTATGATCTGGAGACGACGCCAGGTTTGAACTACGATACGGGACGACGATTACCTTTGAAGCCACCGGTCCCGGCTGGCAAACCACGGGACTACTATAGCAAGACTCGATGTGGATTAGGGTATGTTACACCCACGACGACCCCTGAGAGTTCAGATAAAGAATGTGACTGGCATTCACATTCAACAGGATTACCAACTTCTGACTCAGATACCAGCATCGGAGATGTATTCAGACAAGTCTTATCAGTCAACATGACATTCGTCGACGCTTATGAAGAAGACGAAGACATCCCTGAAATCCTCGAGTTAGAGCCGTGGGCCCAACAGTTGGATGCACAATAGGAAAAGTGGTTCAAACTGAGAGAACCTCCTACTGAAGATGAGGTTGTACAGGTCGACCTCGGCAGCAAATCTTCTCCAAAACCAATCTTCGTCAGTAAGAGCCTAATAGACGAAGAGCGAGAATCGCTGCTGGAACTTGTCAAAGAATACATTGATGTGTTCGCCTGGAGCTATGAAGACATACCGGGGTTAAATCCGATATTGCTCTTCACAAACTAAACATTCGGCCGGATGCAAAGCCAGTCAAGCAACAACAGCGACGCTTCCGCCCAGGCATCATGGATGCGATCGAAACCGAAGTCAACAAACTAATAGCCAGTGACTTCATTCGTGAGGAACAACATCCGGATTGGGTCGCCAATATAGTACCGTCCTCAAGAAAAATGGGAAGATTCGAATCTGCATCGACTTCCGCAATCTGAACGAGGCATGCCCCAAAGATGAATTCCCCCTCCCTATCACGGACATCATGATTGACAATACCTGCAGCTTTGAACGTATGTCATTCATGGATGGCTTCTCGGAGTACAACCAAATCAAGATGTCTCCTGACGACGAAAAGCAAACATCATTCCGAACACCGATTGGCACATACTGTTACAAAGTCATGCCTTTTGGCTTGAAGAATGCCGGCGCCACATATCAAAGAGCCATGAGTATCATCCTCAGAGACCACTTACACAGGACGGTGGAGTGCTACGTTGATGACATCGCCGTCAAGAGTCACCGTAAAGGAGACCATCTGCATGATCTGAGGACGGTATTCGACCTGATACGAGCGCACAATTTGAAAATGAACCCTACGAAGTCCTTCCTGGGCGTATCCAGCGGGAAGTTCTTGGGCTTCATCATCACCGCCCAGGGTATCCATGTTGTAGCACCCAGTTTCCCAAATGAGGGTAATTTGAAATTTCATGTTTATAATTATTTTAATAATGATATTTAATTCATAATATAATTTTTGGTGATTTTAAATCATTTTAAATTATTTAAATCAATGACTTGTGGTTTTAACGTTTTGCTAGTGAAACCCTAGAGACTGTTTGACCTAGAGCCTAACCATGTGATTATGATATTTTAATATCATTTTTGGCCTAAGGATTTTTGCATTTGACCTCTTTGAATTATTTGATTATTTTATTATTTATGATATTGTTTTGGGGTTATTTGAGTCGGGTTCGAATTTCAACTCAATCCGACTTGAAACGGGGACCGGGGGTAGTTTGACTCTAGTGAGACCCACACACTAGTTAGGCATGGCCCACATGATTAATTTTAGTCCATATGGTAGAAATATTTTAGTTAGAGGTTAGACTAATTATTATGGATAAGGTTAGTATGATTAGAGACTTTAGAATGACTAATTTAGCCCCAACCAATTAGCCCTTTCCTAATATCATAGAATAGGTTAGTGGGGGCATTTTGGACCTTACCATAATAGGACAAATAGCCCCATATGGCCAGCCACTTTGGGAGAGGATAGGCTCAAGTTCATTTCATTATTCTCATCCACACTCTCTTTCTTGTTCTTCCCCAAATTCCTAGAGAGCAATCCCTAGCAATTTCTCCACCAAATCCTTCCATTTCGCCACCAAATCTCTTCTTTCCTTCTCCATTCTAGCCAAGGAGGAAGCTACCCAAGTTTGGGAGGATTCGGAGCTCGTTCGTGTCCTTTTGAAATCTCTACGTGTCGGTGTCGCTCCGGGAAGGCTTTTCTTCGATTCGATCTACCGGGAGGTATAAATCTTCTTTTTATTTCCTCATGCATATAAGTCTATTTTGAACCCATAGGAATGATCCCCATGGTTGTATCTCTATTTGTGTCCATTTCGTGTCCATTTGGAGGTCATAGGAGTGTCCTTTGTGTTGTGGTTGTGTCCATGTGGGAAAATCCCAAATTTGGACACACTATGTGTTGTTGTTATGTATGAATGAATTATTACATGTTTAATCTCATATTTTTGTATTGGAGATGTGTTCTATAGTGTCTCATATATATATAGTGTAGAGAGTGAGTTCTTGATATATTATGTTATATACTTGTGTTCTTTTTGTCTCAAACTACCCAAATTCGTCATGATTTTTATCCACGTTTTAATTTCAGCCCTAACTTAGAAATGTTATAACTTCTAGCTCAAAGCTCGGTTTAATCTTTCATTTTTTTTAAAGAAGCGTATTGAAGTTAGCTTTCCAAAACATGTATTAATAGGCCTAATTCTTTCTGTAACTTTCTGGAAAATTATTTGAGTGTCAGCTATACGAAGGACAAATGCGTTCTCGGTGTTTTTGCGATTCGGGAGTTTCCGGAAACGAAAACGCGATCCGTTTGAAGTTTCGGAAAGCTAACACATAGATCTAACATAATTTAATCCTAGATTTTAATTCATGCTGAGATGGTACAGTATTGATTATTAGTAGGAGTTACTATTCGGCATATGCATTTTGTGCACCCTTGTGTGTAATATAATGTTCTATTTGATTTTAACCATGTTAATGTATATACATTATGTAATTAAATAGAGAATACAAGCATGAGTAAATGTTTAAATAAACGATGTATGAGGTGTAAGTATCCTATCTAATGTAAGCATGTATAAGTATGGGCTGTAATGATATATAGGTCCATAGTATGTAATGTATGGTGCATATAGTGGTGCAAGAGAATAAATAAATGATGAATGAATGCAAGCATGGATGTAATGTAATAATAGATGTAATGTATGCAATATACAAGTTAATGAGATAATGTTCTATGTTAACACAAATCCTATATTACCTCATGTACCCCCTTACACTATGTTGACACTATCACACTTGACACATTGTTCACTTACACTTTGACACTCTTTGATATGTATACACTATGTATTCCCATTTAACCCTCACTTGCCCCTTTGCCATGTTCACATACACACACATAGCCTCTTAAATAAGTATTTATGAATATAGTTAACTTAGCTATGTATGTATGTTATATATGTTAGCATATTGTATTGTAATATATAAGTTTATATAACCATTTGAAATGCCATGATTATAGACCTAATGTTGAATACCAATATATGCATGTGTATATATGTGTAGACATATATAGCTTAAAGTAATAGATTACCTAGTGTATATCCAATGTGAATTCTTGCCTATTTGAGTATTGAATAATTGCATGCTATATAGAGTTGGGTGTATGTTGGCATGTATAGCCTTGTTGATGTGTGCTTGCTAGGATAGTCTTGGTTAGGCCTATTAAGACTTGCTGGGTTAGGACATGACCTAGTTTGACTAGTACAGTTGACCAGAGTTGACCAAGGGTTGACTTTGGCCTAGTTTGACCTAGATTCATGTAGAATGCATTGTAGTGCTTTATATTACCCTTTTGGATATGTTGTGACTTGTGCTGTTCTAATTAGGAGCCAGACACCTATCCTCGGACAGTATCTTTACCTTGGACATTCAGATATCAGGCGAGTACATTCTCTGATTTCATACTTGTCTGGACTATACTCTTGTTCTAGATTACTTTACTTGATGCTGATACGTATCTTCACGGATTAGTACTATATGGATCCTTTCCTGAGATGTTATCCCTCTACGGGTGCATCGGGTATTTCATGTTCATGTACTTTATCATGTGCATCAGGTACTCCTTGTACTCATACTAGTTCATGTTTTTACATGTTCTCATGTGCTTTCATGTGCTTTATGTGCTTTCATGTGCTTTATCATATGCCTCATGTACTACTCATTACATGAGTTCATGTATCTTAGCTGTATTCATGTGCTTATAACGTAACTTGAATGGATCCTTGTGTATTGATTGGGACGGGGTGAGTAGAATTGGTTATGTGAACACTATCTCCAGTAGCTGTATTCATGTGCCTCCTTATTTGTATTCATGTGCCCCTAAGCCGTTTACATATGTCACGCCCACAACCAGAATACTGGAGAGCGGGGGCAGACAAGCCAGCTACGTATATTGAAATGGAAACCACCTCGATATACGGTCACGGCTGTCTAGAAATATGAGGGTTTACTAAAAGCCAACGGTCTCTTATGGTCAAACCTATTGTCTCAATCTCAAGCAAGTAATACAATTACAAGATGTTTGACCACCAAATATACAATAAAAGGCGTCCCAAATATTACATATCAGCTGATCATGAAGCTAGTCGTACAAAATGCTGGGACTAGCAAGAGTTAAGTCATACGTGATCAATCCTAGGATTTGTTAATCATGTTTACAGCCCGTAGGCAGACAGTAAGTAAAGTGCATCGAGCTAACAGGTGCTCGTCGGCTAAACGTCTCAAAAGAATAGTTTTACAATAGAGTGAGCGAAACAAAATAGAAAATCCACTAGTAGCCCGGGTTCCTTCTAGTCGCCACCATTAGGCTGGAAGCTTGGTAGATCCTCGGGAGCTGCTCCGAAATCTGGCCACACAAAACCAGCTGGGTCAACCCCAGAAAGAGCAAGTGCCACAAGGGGGCCACAAAATAAGAACAAAAGCCAACAAATAACACAAGAAGGACTAATATTAAACAAGAATTACGAAAACATGCCAGGATGATATACGACGAGATAACCATGGAACTATTCCGATAGCCAGGTTACAACCCGTAAACCAAACAAGGACCGGGGTTGTAACCCTTCATCTGAACGGAACTTGGTTTCCCACCATTTATCGGCCAAATAATAATACAAGAAATCAAGACAGGGAGCAATCTTGTACTGGATCAAAACATGGCTAAATGGTTATACCTCATTCAATCAATCA
>JANAVB010008517.1:0-35128 GCA_029216955.1 Iris pallida
CTGAAGCATGATGAGAGCAAACCTGCTTAATTAAGAAATTTGCAGTAATTTAATGCCACTTGTTGACGTAATCTTCAATTACATTCAATAATCAACTTCCCATGCTTATGCTGTCGTGTTCCTGAAGTATGTTCTTCTGAGTACTCACTAGCTTTGTATTTATATATGTGTGTTCTTGAATTTCTTTTCTGATGTTATTTTTGAACATTTTTGACCTCATGGAGTATTAGTAACTGCTAGCGTATGTACTTGATAGTTGACGCTTTTCCAGTCTTCGCCATAACAATTCAGTAGCAGTTAGCAAGTTGACGACAAGCGTCTAAATATTGTTATGAATTATATTAGAGCTAATTGTTGACGTAATGTCCAATTAGCACCTAAACTATTGCCTGTGTTGATATAATATTGGGTCTAAAAAAATGTTAGTATTGCATGTATCAGCTCCATAACAGGCCAGCCATGATGCAAAGAATTGTATAAAAATGGTTGAAACAAACATAATCAGTCTATTATAATCTTTAGGCTAAATTACAACTTGATACCCTCAACTATTGAGTTTTTCAACTTGATACCCTCAACTTTTATAGGTAGTAACTTAATACCCTCCTTCAACTAATATTTTTAACTTGATACCTAAAAATAAAAAAAATACAAAATTGTCCCCTATTCCCCCTCTAACCCCCCCCCCCCCTCGCCGCCTACCCCGGCGCTCCACCCTCGCCCGCCCATGGCTGCACTCCCCTCTCTCCGCGTGCAACGGCGACAACAACGCTATCGGACGAAGAGAAGGAGGGTGGGGGGTGCAGCCGGGGGCGGGCAGAGGCGGAGGGGATCAGACGGGAGGGGAAGAAGGGCAGCAACAGGGGTGGGATGAGAGAGACAAGGATAATTTGGTCTTTATTTTTTTCGGGATATTAAGTTGATACCTATCAAAGTTGGGGGTATCAAGTTGAAAAACTCGAATAGTTGAGGGTATTAAGTTGTAATTTAGCCTAATCTTTAAAAAGGACATGGTCGTACAGAGGATATGATTTTTTGTCAATAGTATTAGAGGAAATGGCCATTACAAGAGTTGAATGGAAGAAAATAGTTCAAATAGCTGACCCAAAAAATTTATGATAAAGACTTTATTGTTGTCGATCGCATCTCCCACAACAATTTGAAAGCAGGTAGCGACCATGATATAATCATCTGACATTTAACTAACTGATGAACTATTGAGACTCTGACCTAGCTCAACCAACAAATCTCATAGTTTACTTTGATAAGAACTTTCCATAGATGGTGTGGTGCGTGACGTGTTCGAAGCCTTACATGGTCTCCCACCTATACTCTTCATAGCAGGCGAGTTACGTACCCCGTCCCTATATATATGTGTGTATCTAACCATACTAGCCTTCATAAACAAGAGTAATCTACAAAAGTTCCATTTTCCTAATTTTCTCTTAGTGTTGTCTTGTGTGTTCTTCTAGACTTATAATGCCTAAGGCCTTGTTTGGTTCGCGAAAATGAAAGGAAAAGAATATCAATTCTTTGCTCTTTAATTTTCTTTTGGAAAATTGTAATTCCTATCAATTTTCTTTAAGGTGTTTGGAAAACTCAGAAAAATTGTAAGGAAAAGTGAATCCTTGGGGTGGCTTGCGAAAACCATTTTCTTCCTTATCTTCCATTTCTTTTGGGAACTATTTTTCTTTCATGTTCCTTTCCTTTGGCATCCAAATACAGGAAATGAATGACTTTCCTTTCAATATCTTGATCATTCGTTCATATTTGACTCTTCGAGAATAGAAACTTCTTCAAACTAGATTTTACGATAGCTCATTCGCATATTTCATCTGAGAGTATCCTTTTACTCTACTACATATGTATCAACTCTTTTTTTTTTTTTTTTTAAGCAATTCTGATTTTTTTTCTTTACCTGTTTTGTGTATTACCTATGTTGCATGGACATGGTAAGCGTAAAATGATGTCCGTATCCGTACAATATCGGTAACAATATTGTACTGAAAATATCCGAATCCCACATCCATATAGTGGCCTTATCCATATCCATGTCCGTATCGTGCAACATAGTTGTATATCTTTATACGTTTTACTAGTTTTTCTTGTGTTCCCTCGGCATGGACTTAGATCGGTGTTCTAAAAGACGGTCTAGGCGGCCGCCCAGGCGGCGCCTAAGTGCTGGACGTCTGGTGCCTGTCCGATGTCCGCCTAGGCGTCCGCCTAGACCCTGAAGTTCGACTATGCATGTTTTGGGATTTGTGAACTTTTTTCTACAATTTTCAGTAGATTTTTTGATTTATTTATTTATTTTTGAACCGTCTAGATTGAGACGGTCGTCTAGGTGGACTAAGCGTTAGACGGCGATGTTCGCCCGCCTAGCACCTAGCGCTTTTCACAACCTTGAGTTAGATATGTCATCTTCAGATCTCTTAGTGAAACCTAAGATGACACTATTTGGAACCAATCATTTCTTTCCTGGTGTTCTATCAATCTCTCTTTCCTAAAGCATTCCTGACATGATGGTCTTAAGGGGCTCCTGGGTGGGTGGTCTGCCATATAGATGAAAGTGGCTTTAATGGTTAGGTGCATGGTAGACAAACATGCCCCTTCCTCCTCATTGCTAGCAATCATACCATACCATCAACTACAACCCCTCTTTTAGGCTGCCTAATGTTTCGATGTCATTAAGAAAAACTCTATGGTTAGGAGAACTAAAAAGTACTGAAAGCATGCTGTTGAATGTGTGTTATAAGTAGAATCACAATCCTATAGCTTCACTATATTTTCTCATACCAGTATCTTACTAGTGATGGGCAAGACGCAGAGAAGGGGCGAGGAAGCCGTGCTGGAGAAGCAGGGCACGTGCTCTTCGTGCCAGTCGGATGCAGGAAGGGCACGTGCTCTCCCTCTCCAGTTCGGGTTCTCGCCCCCTGGCTCCCAATGCCACATACCTTGAGATGGCAGAAAGTGAGTCGAGGACCGGTACCATTCTACCACGGATATAAACGACGGCCGACCACGCGGTCCGTCGTGCGGCGTCGTAAGGACGTCGAGAAGACGTCGTGCGCATAGAACGGACGGCTGGGCGGCATCGGTTGTCGTAGACGTCGTGAAGACGTTGGAGGCGCCTTCGGCGTAGCGAGGCGTTGAGTTGCCGGCGTCGAAAGACGTCATGGCTGTCTCGTGGAGCTTGGAGCGCGCGGAGTGCACGAGGTGTGCGTGTGGTGCGATGATGACAAAGCCAGTGCAGACAAGATCTGCACGAAGAGTCCTAAATGATATGACGACCGGCTAAAAATCGTGTACGGGGAACACGATTTAACTAAGCCTGCACGTGCATAATTTTTTTTTTTTTTTTTGCAAACAGCTGTTTATGTTTGGAGTAAAGAGTTTAGACTTCATATTTCAACTCTTATTAACACAGAAATATTTAAATGGCTTGCATATTTTCTGCCAGAAATTAACCACACATGTTTGGAAATTTTATGCATCTTTCATTCCTTGTTGCAGCTTAAAGGCACACACTACATGAAGAGAGCAGCTGGTCTAATGTGCAGCATATATTTTCGTATTTTCTGTTGAAGTTTCTTGGTGGGAGTATAGTTCAGGTAAGACTCCCTCAAGATGAAGAGATACTCTGAAGTTTTTCTTTTTCAAATAACGATTCTTATCATATATCAGTAAATTATAATGGTGTTATGTGAGTAGAATGTTTTGGGTTTATGATTTTCTAGGTTTATTATATAAAAAGATAAAACTCCAATGCAGAAAGTTGAGATCAGTTTATGTGGAACATATAGTTGTTTTATACTGCGTGTCTATATTGTTCTAGGCGCTAGGCGAGATGGGCTCACGTCTCGTTTAGGCGTCGTCCAGAAACTTATAATGTAATTAGCTTATGGTTTATTGTTAAGATTTAAATAGGTTTATTAGAACTTATAATGTAATTAGTTTATGGTTTATTAATGAGCAAGTTTTACTATTTTTTTTATTGATCAGGATTGGTAGGAATTTAAATTATATTAAAATAATTTAAATATATTTTAATTAGGTTAGAATTTGTTATATATATATATATATATATATATATATATATATATATATATATATATAACACTACCAGAATTTTAGAATTTTATACCTATTTATTAAGGTCTAGTAATTATTTAATTTTTTTAATTAAGTAATATATACATACGACTTAGACGGCTCATTTTAAATTTATTTATTAAGGTTTAAATAGTTTTCTCTATTTATTAACGAGATTCTTAATATAGATAACTTCATGATGGTTCATGGATTAGCAGCATCCTCTGTGATCATAAGAAATTCGTCAGATTTCAATTCTCAGTTATTTTCCTTTTAGTCTGTGTTTCCTCGTTTAGTTAATGTCAATGAAACCACCATCAAATTCTGGAATGATTCATGGGCTGTGTAAAACCCACATTTTTTTTACTTTAATTAACAATGGATTTTATAATATTTTTGGCTAGTAATTATAGAATAGTGTATTAATTATTAGTATTATTATTATATATATAGTCAGAATATGGGAAAAATATATTTTTTTTGGTATTTATTCATAAAAGATTAATTAGATTGCAATGTTTATTTAATTATTGATTTTAATTAGAGCCTATTAGCTAAGCCCACAACTTAAGTCTGTGGTTGAGCCCTCTACCCATTAGTGAAACCCGCTAACCCAAACCCATTAGACTAACCTACCCGTTCAACCCATTCCCCAGTCACCCTCAGATCCGTTCCACCCGCCGGCGCGTCCGCCAGCGCTCCGCGTGCCGTTCGCGTGACGCTTGTGCGCGCGCCGATCCCGCTACGTGCATCCCGTCCGTGTGTGCCGAGTTCCGTCGCTTTGCGCGACACCGAGGCCAAAACCACCCTTCGGTTCTCCTTCGTCAGATTTCCGGTAGACCTTCTGGACTTCTGTATTTAGTTCCAGTAGTGAAATCCAACTTTCTGTCCGACCGAAATTGACAGAATGAACCTCTATCAATTCTGGGATAGTTTCCTAAATTTTGTCTGTTTTTGTTAATAAGATTAATTGAACCATTTGATGCATAATAGTTAGATTATTAGTACTAATAACAATATTGATGCCATTGTAATCGTCGGGTTTATGTATATAATTATTCAGAATGAATATTAGTTTTATTAATAAAAGACTGTGTTTATTTCGTTAATAAATTATAGGCAGAAATTAGATTCATTAGTACAGTTAATATTTTTAGGAAATAAACGTTAGTTATATTTCCTTAATAAATTTTTTAATTATTCGTGTAATTAAATGTTTTCTCATTAATTATTAATACAAAATATTTTTTGTAATAAACTCGTTAAAATATTTAGTTAGCTTTTATCTTATTGAAGTAAAGTTTTAAGACGGTATTTAATTACTACTCTTAAATATATTCATAAAATTAAGTATTTCTAACTAAATGATTCTCGTAGTATTATGACTAATAAAATGGTATTTTTATATTTAAAAATATCTATTAAAATACTATGGTTAGTTTAGGTAAATAAACACTATTTAATTTCAAAAGTATTTTTCAGATATTTTATATAAGTAAATCTAATTAGAATATTAGTTAATGAAAAATCGTTTATTATTACTAATAAATAAAATATAGTATTTCTCACATTATTTATAAAAAAATAATAGTTTATTAGAAAATTATTTTTACCAATTATTATACGTGGTTAATAGTATTATAAATAATTATAGCTTTACTTTTCTAAAATAGAAGCCTTGTTAATAATAAATTGATCATTAAGTAATAATTGGCGTTATTAATTAAAACCCTTAAAATGATTTCTAAATCAGATTATTAAATTAATGTAGGTTTCAGGGCCTAAGTCTGAGGACGTTTTTCCTGTCCCCTTACCAGCATCGGAAAACCAAGGCAAATTTTATATTATTCAAACTTGCATTTTTAGTGATAATTAAATACTTTGCATCATTAGAAATATTGTATCGACACATGACTCACGGGATCCCGTTCGGATCCAATTGATTGCTTGATTGACTCATTGACTTGGGATTGGAGAGTAGTGTTAGCACATGTGGTCAAAGCCCCCCTTATTGTCTCATTGTGGATAGCTGAAGACCCACCTCACTTGGGCTGAAGCCGGACCGTATTCACTAGAACACATATTGCCTCCATCCCCAGCCGACCACATGATGTTACATACTCAAAACACTATTTCTAGTTGTAGATTGCATCATTATCATTTCCAGAGATTTACTGCTTCACTGTTTCTTTATTATTATTAGTAAATAAATTATGTTACAAAATTATTTCTTGTCTCTTAAATTATTCATTAAAAATGCTGGAATGGATATATATGTTCTTGCTCCTCTCCTGACTGGAGACAAATATTTTAGGTGTCTGCGACGATGAGGATCTTGCCTTTAGTTCTTATTACGGGTCCGACTTGGGTTCCGAGGAGGTTGTTGAACCGGATCAAAGAGCCCTGGAGTTTTAGCTGCACTTGGTTGTTTAGTTTCCTTTTTTTTCGAAGTTGTAATAAAAACAAATTGTAATAACTTAACACTTTTCTGCTTGTGTGTTTTGTTTCAGTTAGACATTGGTTTCCAATTTCAATGTTTTAAATAAAGTTTTATTTTCACAATTTAGAATATTGTGTTGGTGTACTACTGATTGATACAGCTTACTGCCGCCGTCTCACAACGGTGCAGGCTGGGCATGATCCAATTGGACCCAGTATCTTGGGATCGGGTCGTGACATGTTTTCAGTGGTGGCCCATGCAGGTCTAGGTTCTGCAAAATTGGTTTAGTCAACTTAGTCTCGACAAACATGCAGTCATGCAATCTGACTTAGGTCTAAGTATGACTTTAGAAAAACAGACTCTAGAAATATTTAGAACACTTAGACTATTTTCAACCCGTCACAACATAGGACCGAATTTATATATTTGTAATATCTATTTTTGCTTGCTTATAGTTTCGTAGGTTACCTTGCTTATGTTTGTACCTAAACCTTTTAGAGGATGACGAAAGGAAAGATAACCCATTCTGGGCCTGCTGTCGAAGAGGTTTCATCTCCTGAGAACACTCCTACTCAGGCCCAGTCTGACCCTTCTCCGTTGCAGCTCACTGATCGTCCTCATGCTGCACGGGCTCCCCCTACTGCGTATACCTCCACAGTGCATGTATCAGCACCGATTCTTCCGAGGACCACACTACCACCTGCTGATGTGAATCCTCCAGCTGCCCCACCTGTGCCAGTGGATCTTGTCGAGCTCGTAGGCCTGCTACGAGGAGTTCTTGAGGCCCAGAGAGCCCAAGCTGTAGCTAATCGCGAGCTGATCGCGATTATGAGAGAGGGCATGGAGAATGCCCATAATGTGGCTATGGCAACAATAGACTCAGCACAGT
Source organism: Iris pallida (assembly GCA_029216955.1). NCBI lineage: Eukaryota > Viridiplantae > Streptophyta > Magnoliopsida > Asparagales > Iridaceae > Iris > Iris pallida. The sequence goes on from JANAVB010008517.1 coordinate 7,422, forward strand.
CAGATCAGAGGCCTGCCAAGGTAAAATAAGGATGATTTGTTAAGTTTTATGTTTCATTGGAGGAATTTAAGTCTGACTAGCAGCCTATTGTCCATAAAAGGGTCGAAAACATTGAAAACTTTAAGAAGTTGGACCCGCGCCCTTTCAAATGAACATAGGGCCTCATTTATGTGGATGAGTGGTTGGATGTGTGAGCACCCTGAAATTCGGGTTGAATTTTTTAATTTTTCTGATTGATTTAGTTTTGATAAATGATTTATTCTGTTATTGATCTTCAAGTGTACTTTTCCGTGCCATTGATATTCGGAGTGTCAGGGATGTTCAACTCTAGAAATCTTCTTCACGAGTTTTGGAGTGGACAGGATTACCTTCATGATGGTATATAGTGTCCCATCCAAACTTGTTCCCTTGTACTCTTTTTGCTACGCACAACTTCGGATCGATTTAGACCATTTGATTATTAATAAAATTTCCCACTCTTTTCCTTGATCATTTTTAGTACGTTACCGTGACTTTTCATTTGGGAGCACAAGACCAGTCAGTTTCTTGAAACCAACTCATCATGCATGATCTACTCGAGACGCTCGTCACCCATGACCTTCGTGTCCCACTCAGACACGTCATTTTGTGCTCCATTTGCTTCGCACAACTTTTCTGACACGTGACCCGATTTTATTTCACCCCACGGTGTCACATTCATTTTCCAACTTGATTTGTGGGTACCCTGTTGACCAAAACCTGTCAGCCCCAATTATGGACATGGCCCACATTGAGCCTACTACCCGTCCGACACTTGTGTCCCATTTATTGGAATCCCCATGTGCTACTTATTTACCCCTGATCATCGACACTTATTTTTAATTCATTTATTGCATAATGTCCGGTTTTGGATCCAATCCGGCTCCACTGAACCCAACCCCAGCTTCATTTTTCCTCTCTCATGATGCCCTCATTTTTCTTACCCAAAAATAATATTAAATACCCTATCTACATATTTCAATATTTATTGGAATTTCCATTTATTTAATCCCTATTGGAATGACCCAATTTTAGCCATTTAAATTCTAGCCTTTGATTTCCCCTAATTAAATCACATCCATTCATTTCCTACAAACCAACTCCCCAACATCCCCTGGCCATGTGGCCGGCCCTAACTTTAATGTGGGATAACACTTCTCTCTCTTCAATTATTACAACTCATCTATTTCTCTCTCTCACTATTATTCTCAACACAACACCACAACAACAACTCAACAAACCAACAGCACCACCATTGCCGACCACCCTCGCCTCCTTCACTCGACCTCCCCCTCGCCGTGGCTCCGGCCACCCCTGGCTGAGCACGTCGTCGCGCCACCACCAGCGACCTCTCATCCTCTCCATTGAATAACCGTCCAAATCACCATCACCACTCCATTCAACCGCCACCACCACCATCCTGAAACCGCCTCGGCCACCGCCCTTGCCTCGCCGGGCACAGCCAGACAGTGTGCCGCCCTCGCCTCGTCGGCCAGGCCGGCCGCGCCAGCAGCTGCAGTTGCACGTCGTACGCCGCCGCGCCGCCGCGTGGGCCGCCGTGGCCCCCTGGCCGTGCGCCCTGCTCCGGCGAACAGTCCTCTGACGGCCACCGTCCTCCGGGACGCGCCGTCGAGACGATTCGTGCGTTTCGCACGAAGTTCCGTCGTGACGCGCGCGGAATTGATTCAGAATTTGCGCTCCGTCGCAGCGACTTCGTGCACGTTTTTCCAAAATCCGACCGTTGGATCGACGATTTCTTCGCTCCGTCACAATCTCGGTATATCCACCTTCATCCCTGTCAATTTTTGTCCGTTAATTTTATCGTTTGATACATCAAAACCGGCCACCAAGTTGACCGTTTAAATTGTATTAAATTTGGACAGTTTCGCGGGGCCAACTTCGTCAGCTTATATAACCCTCTTACTGTGCGAAGCTGGTATAACCCTCTTACTACCCCTCCAATTTCGTTTATTGTGAGCTTGTTTGATTGGTTGAATTCGACGCTAAAGTTGGCCGTCCGAATTCGTAATTTTCAACTTGTAAAATTTCATTTTTGAACACGGGACTCCAAATTTCATTTCTGACACCACCATTAGACTTGTGGCGTCGTTCTGGCATGTTTTCATATAAAATTTGTTAGATTTGGAGAACGTGGGCCCTGGCACATTTTTCGGTGCAAAGTGGGGCCCACATTCTGGGTCAACGGGAATTTTTGACGCCGGCTCATCGAAATCCAATTCCGGATATACCGTTGAGTTTGTATCGTCATTCTGGACTCGTTGACATATAATTTGCTAGGTTTTGGTGGACATTGGATCCGGCACGCATTTCGGTGCAAGTCGGATACCAATATCCGGGTCAACGGATCATTTTGAGATCGGCTCATCGGAATCCAATTCTGGAGATACCGTTGAGTTCGTATCATCATTCTGGACTCGTTGACAGGTAGTTTGCTGAGTTTTGAGAACATTGGCTCCGGCACGCATTTCTGATCATTTTGAGATCGGCTCATCGGAATCCAAAATTATCATTTTGCCCTTGTGTCCAAATTGGACCGTTGGGTAGGCTATCCTAGCTAATTTGACCATTCTGGACACGTTGACGATGTTTATTTTATCGTCCGACAATGTTTGTTGATAGTTTCTCTGAGTTTAACCTTTCTATAAATAATTAATAATTAATTCTTATAATGTTCGTATTTCGAGATTAGTACAACGAAACTGAGCTCAGTCAATTCCAGTGATCTCACATCGCTGAAATTGATAAGATGGACACGTGGATCACTATAATAAGATTATCAACTTTACCGATAATCTTTTTATCTCGATTTGCGTGACGTAAGTTTCGACGTACAAATAACGAAGTACACTTTATATTAGACTAGAATTGACCCTGATTGACCAAAGTTGACTAAGTTGACCCAAAGTCAACTGTAAGTCAACACTTGACATAGTTTGACTAGATTATTGGCCGGAGTCGACCTAGAGTTGTTTTGACTTAGAAGAACCTAGGATAATGTAGATTGATTATAGAGATTCATTTATTACAACTTGAACACCTTGTAACCTGTGTTGCTTTAAATAAGACTCTGTGGCTTCAGTTGGACCCCCTATACTTATCAGCTGTTCAGGTTATCAGACGAGTACATTCTCTGATCATTTCATATCCTGCTTAGAATTATATTCCTGCTTTAGATTACTATACTTGATGCTGTCACGACATTATCACGGATTAGTACTATACGGATCTCTTCATGCGATGTTATCCCCCTCGGGAGCATCGGGTATATTGTGTCATATGCGTTTTACTTTCATCATGTACTCCTGTGCTTTCACCATACATGTACACTCTTGTGAATCTTGTATCCTCATGTTCACAGAGCCTTCATGTATACTATCATGTGCACCCTTTCAAGGGCCCCATGTGATATTATGTACAATAACATAACCTGCTTAGATCCTTGTGTATTGATTGGGAAAAACGGGAGAGTGCGAGTAGTCATGTGAACAATTCCATAGTAGTGTAGATCATGTATAACTCTTTAGTGTAGATCATGTACAAATCTGTCCTATTCACATGTGATATCCTGTACTCTACATCACTAGCCACTGTTAGTTCTCTATTTATAGTAGATATTTCTATTACAGTTCTCTCTCTGTTTACATACTGTATTTCTTCAGATCATGTATCTTACTTTACTGCATGATTATATTTTCTAACCTGCTATGATTTGTTAAGATGTATTGTGCTCGCTCCTGTCCTGACTGGACCTGTTGATAAATTTTACAGATAGCCTGGATTGCCTGCTAGCCTAGAGGAGACACAGTAGAGGTTGTTTAGATAGTTTTTCTATTGTCTGGAGTTGTATTATTTTATGGATTACTGTATTTTGAGATTTGAGATGTATTTCTGGGTTTGTGTATTTTAGACACTTAGATTTCTCTCTGCTGTATCTCTTTTGGATTTTATGTTTTATCTATCCTTATCATGCTCTACCTTAGATGTGATTGAGTCTGTATCTGCTATGTCACCCCCATTCGGGGAGTATAAACTGCTTAGCATTATAATGTTAGATGTTGTGACCTAGGACAGCGTTCTACCGCCGATACTGCGGCGTAGGCTGGGCGTCGTTACGTTCTCGTACCCTAACAGTGGGTGCGGGTCGTGACACGTTTTTAGTGGTGGCCCATGCAGGTCGAGTTTATGTAGTGGTATTCGAACTAGAGTACCACTACAGCCTGCAGTAGGAATAGGATATATTTTGAAGGTACTCAATCACAATTAGGATCCCTTGAGAGATTCCTGGGACGTCCCTTTGAGAATCTTATTTTAACTTCGATTTGAAAACTCTTTTTTCTCTTGATTTGATTTATCTTTACTTTCTGTTATTGAATTTGATCTTGATGGATTATTGTTGAATTTGAGTTTGTATTTATTGATTTTGATGGAAGATTGTTAAATTTTGAATCTTGATGTTAGCTGTAGCTTCCAAGTTTGTATTTATACGATTTGAAGGATTTTTGTTCATTTTTGAATTTTGAAGTTCGTTGATAAATTTGATTTGATTTTTTTTTGGTATTCATTGTTGATTTAATTTTTGGCAAGATGAAATTATATGGGCTAGGTCATCTATGTTATGGAATCTAGTCTTCTATAGTCACATTAGCCAGCATGGTGAAGACATATAGTCTGATTTTGGATATATTTCTCTGGTGTGGGAATTTAAGATTTTTGCAGTCAAGCTAGCGGCATCGCGAAAATGTTAAATACCATGATTCTAGAGGTATGTGCATAAGTCAAGGACTCTGTGATTATCGTAGCCTTGCTTACTAGTATGACGAGGATTTAGAGTACCATGATTTTGGATAGACGCATATGATTATCAGATTGTACCTTAAATGTTTTCGAACATGTTTTCTCTACTTTTGTTGCAGTCCTTCAAAAAGAAAAAAAAATTATTATTTGATTTGTCTTATTTTGCTTCTCATTTTTACTTAGGATGTAGCTTTAGCTATTTTTATAAACCTTGTGTAACTTCCTGCTATGAGTTTTTCATAATACAATGAATCGATAATTTTGCTAAAGGCCTCATGTTGGATTGATATTTTAGCTCTGGGTTTCAAAATGGTTCATTCTTTAAACAAATAAGCAAACAGATCTTATTGTTATTTCTTTCTTGCTATTATTCTTGTATTAAATAATAATAATAAAACTGTCTTGATTACGTCAATCACCTGCTTGCAATTTTGGTAGGAATCTGAATGTTGGTCTTAACGTAGAATTAAATTTTATATTGGGACATGAGAATATATATATGAATATATATATATATATATATATATATATATATATATATATATATATATATATATATATATATATATATATATATATATATAGTGGAAACTTTCCTGACACTTATGCATGCTACACTTGATTTCCACCTATCTGAATACATATTAATATGTCGTTAATGTTTAAATTTTCAAAATCCCACTATTTCTGGTTTTCTGCTTTTCCAGTTTAAATTCGTAATTCAAATATAAATTTCATGTTATTAGTTATGCTTACATCACTGCACATGTATGTTATACCTAGAGTTTCAATTTTAAATTTTTTTTTGTTGAGTTTTGTGTTTAAATTTGTCAAATCGGAGACTGTGTGCATATTAACCCTTAATACTGGATTTTAAATATTAGTTCAAATTGTTGTTTTAAATGTAATATGTAGAGCTTTGTACATTGTTGTACGTAGGGATATAATGTTAGGTTTCATATTCTTACATGTTAGGTTGTGATAAACATTGAGTTGGTTTTGATGTTGAATTCTCCAAATCCTGAAAACTGAATACATGTTAACATTTTTACATGGATTTCCATGTTTAGTTCAATTCAGATTTAACATGTAATATTGAACTGTATGCGTAGATAAATGTATGGATAGTATGTTAGGGTTTCATTTATATCATGTTAGGATGTATTGGGAGCGTTGAGATTGGTTGTGATGTTTCAAAACCCTAAAATTTGAGACTGCATTATGTTAATATTTTACTGCTTTAAATGTTAGCTTATTTTCAGACTTTGCATGTAAATGCTGAACTAAAACTGGGTTTAACCTTTCAATACTAAGCTATAACCCTGTACAAGGACACACACCCACCCTAACTTAGTATACACTGTCATGTAAACCTAACCCTTCCCCTCTATGTTATGATTATATATCTAGATAGATATATATAGAGCTTAGGCATACATGTTATAATATATATAGATACATAACTAAGTCTCTACCTTTTTATATATATATATGGTTAGCCATGTATGTTATGATTTAATAGGTTGTATATTGTAGATTGTTAACCCATATGCCATGAGTAGTGTAACTGGATAGCTATTGTTTGAAACCCAAATCCTCATATACAATTTCATGTATATTTCACGTACACACACGCCTACTATCTAACCATATGAACATGTCCCCATACACATAATGCTAGTTTTTTTCCCCTCTAACGCTCTCTATATATATTGTGATTGGATTTCAAAGCAAGTGATTTTCAATTCCTTAAATTTTGAATTTGATTTTTCTGTACCCTTTATAGATAATTGGTAGTTGCCTTTATTTTATTTTGATAAGTACCAGTTTTCATATAGGATGGTAGACTGCCTTACAGTTTTGATGGTTTGTTGTTCCTGTAACTTCTCTAGTTTAGCACCCTAGATTGCTTGTGTGTTTTGATATCCTATGACCGTTTTGGTATTAGCACGACTAGTATACCTAGATGAGACTTTCACTACCACCGTATGCCATGACCCTGTATGTCGTCCTTTTGATCACATGATTTGTTTTAATCCGGGACTTTGATTGTGGGGGTTTGACCTAGAGGGAGTATGGACATTTTAATTTCGAGGACGAAATTTTTATAAGGTGGGTAGGATGTGAGCACCCTGAAATTCGGGTTGATTTTTTTTAATTTTTCTGATTGATTTAGTTTTGATAAATGATTTATTCTGTTATTGATCTTCAAGTGTACTTTTCCGTGCCATTGATATTCGGAGTGTCAGGGATGTTCAACTCTGGAAATCTTCTTCACGAGTTTTAGAGTGGACAGGATTACCTTCATGATGGTATATAGTGTCCCATCCAAACTTGTTTCCTTGTACTCTTTTTACTTCGCACAACTTCGGATCGATTTAGACCATTTGATTATTAATAAAATTTTCCACTCTTTTCCTTGATCATTTTTAGCATGTTACCGTGACTTTTCATTTGGGAGCACAAGACCAGTCAGTTTCTTGAAACCAACTCATCATGTATGATCTACTCGAGACGCTCGTCACCCATGACCTTCGTGTCCCACTCAGACACGCCATTTTGTGCTCCATTTGCTGCATTTTCAGAAAATTAGTGAATGTTGCTACAGTTTCCTGCAAATTAGATATCAAAGATAACTCCTCATGCACTTCCTCAAGTTGCTCACTGACGGCAACATCGAATCCATCTTTGCTATTAAGTTCAAAAACTACGTCGTCATTGGGAATGTTCGTGTCTACAACGTTGTTTTTCTCTTCTTCTTGTTTTGACGATGTAGGCGCTTTTGCTACTAGAAACTCAACCTCGTTACCATTTCTCAAAGTTATTATATTTACATTATCTTTTGGATTTATTATCGTTTGAGATGATAATTTATTCGAATTTTGTGCCTCCAACTTTTTAATTGTTGTAGCCATTTGGCTCATTTGATTGTTCAGACTTTGGATGCTGGCCCTCGTCTCCTGAATACTGGCCCTTGTCTCATGTTGAAATTGTAAGGTATTAGTGGCAAGAGACTTAACAATTTCTTCTAAAGACATACCAGAGTTAGAAGTTTGGCCCGATTGTTGTTCATGGGGATATGGTTGCTTGTATTGTTGGTAACTTAGTTGATTTTGAAAGTCGGGATGATGTGATCGTGGATTTTCATAGTTGAAATTGGGATGACCACTCCATCATAGGTTGTACGTCTTTGAATAGGGATTATACATCATTTGCGACTCTCTAAAAAATTCACATGTCTCATTCACTTCATCATTGGGCTCCTCTTGCAGAGTTGGGCACATATCACTTGGATGCCCTGCCACTAAACAAATCCCACAAGCCATTGCTGTTTGCATATTACCTACAACCATTTGATGAACAAGAGAAGTTAAACTTGCAATTTGTTCTTCAAGAGAAGAAACATTTACCTCAATAGCGTGCTTAGATGGAAGATCCAGCCAAGTGGCAAATTGTTGAGAATTGGTCGCCATATCCTGTTCAAGATTTTTTTTTTGCTAACAAAAAAATTATTTTATTACAATAATAAAATAAATATCACAAGAGGGACAAAAATTAACTAAAATTACTCCCCGGCAACGGCGCCAAAATTTGGTGTGCTGTCGTAGGCACCCAAAAATAAAACCTTTACTCTTAGAAATGTAGCAGTGTGAGTAAGGATCATTTCCACGGAGAGTAATTAGTTTATATTTGTGCTATGTGAATAATGAAAGGGGGGATGAATAAAATGAAAGTCAATAAAATGAGCAAGTAGAATATGAAAATAAATCAAAATAACAAATGTTGGTCTAAGTCTACGTCTACCATCAGAATCTTGAAACTGATCATAGATGCAAATATATATTGATATGTATAATGAATATTCATCGTTGGAATTATTTTTCTATCTCCTTTAGCCACAGTTAATTAGAAACAAGCGACCTAATTAACCTTAACTACTAAACAACCCCAGACAAGCGCTAAAGGTTTAATCTAGTAGCGTATTAAACTCAATGAGATCGATGAAATAAAATAACACATGCACAAGCGGTTGCATTAGTCGAATGGTTTCTTCCTAAGATTTAATAATACAAAGCAGTAATTTATTAAATCTTGGTTGCTTCACAAATTAGAGATATCGAACAATTCCGGATTCGATATCTAATTTAGCAGTAGATTATCAAGAGTAATAAACTAGTACGCATCCTAGTAATTAAACAAGATAATCATAAAATATGCATAAGAAAACATTTGATACTCAAAGTATAAATCAAACATATAAACATAAATTAGATCTCACAAGTTTTTATTGATTCCGAGGCTTCCGTACACTTCGACCAACAAGACTTTTAGCCGCACATGTTCATTACAACTTCAAAAGAAAAGTTGGAGAAGAAGAAGAAGAGTTGTGTTGTGTGTTTGGTGTCATGATTTCTACCCCCTTTTATACACCATAAATTAGTTGTTTCAAGCCCACAATATCTCCCCACATATCCTCTAAAAGTTACAACTTCTCAAACCAAATAGACTAAGTCATAGAACAAGTAGGAAAATGGTTATTTTGGTTCCTATTTTTGTTCACAGCATCTTTGACCCAACTTCAAGTCTGATTTCGTCCATGCTGCAGCTCGATTTGCGAAAAACACAAAATATAAAAGTTGTAGTCATGTGTCTTAGCTTTCCAAATATTTTTGAATCACCTTCATTTCTTTTCGGATGAGAAAGTTATGCCCATTTTGGTGAAAGGTGTCAAAACTGTCCAGAATTGCATTTTAGCTCCATTTTGCACATAGTGTCTCCAATTTCATCCTACAGCAAAATATAAACATAATGAGTACCTTTAGTCGTAAAATGAGCATAAAATGACGAACATTAAGGGATAAAATATAACGTTTTATGTTCTCATCATGTTATTTTATTACATTCGCACCCGGCATTAGCTTTTTTTTTGATTCTGGGGCTTCACACAGTTTTATATTATCGAACTTCATTGCTGCATATCACATAGTTGTTGGATGTAGTAAGATGATTTGTAGAGTAATGATCGGAGGTGGACCTATCCCAATCACGGAGGCTTGCTCCTGCCATGTCACAATATCATGTCATACTTTCCTAGCACCCTTTCTAGTAATGCATCTCCCTAACTACGATGTAGTCTTGGGAATGGACTGATTGAGCAAGCAGCACATCCTGATTGACTGTCATCGGGGTTGTGTCATCTTCAGTCCACCTGGAGGGCCCAAGTTCGAGGTGGTTCGAGCACCAGAGAGCATGGGGTGTGTCTCCTACACCTCCATCACAGAAGATACCGGATCCCCTCATCCCCTTATAGCAAAATTTCTAGATGTCTTTCCCGACAATCTTCTAGGATTACCTCTTGATCGTGATGTGGAGTTCACTATCGACCTAGTACCTGACTCTTCCCCTATCTCACAACAATGCTACAGTCAATCCTAAGGAGGCCAAGGAGATGAAGGACCAGATTGACGAGCTCAAGGCCCAGGGATTCATTAGAAGTGGAGCTTCACCCTGGGGGGGCACCAGTCTTATTTGTGACCAAGAAGGACAAAAACGTACGGATGTGCATAGACTACCGGGCATTGATCAACATCACCATCAAGAATAAGTATCCTCTACCTAGGATTGACGACCTCTTCGACCAGTTGAGCGGAGCGAAAGTTTTCTCGAATATTGACCTCAGGTCTTGATATCACCAAGTCAAAGTACGGAAAGAAGACATTCCAAAGACGACATTCAACACCAAATATGGACAATATGAGTTCTTGGTCATGCCCTTTGGTCTTACAAATGCCCCAGCAGTGTTCATGAATCTCATGAACAAGGTCTTCCATGAGTACCTGGACCAGTTTGTCGTATTGATGACATTCTGATCTATTCGAAGACCACAGAAGAACATGAGCAACACTTGCGGATAATCTTGGAGACATTGAGGAAGGAGAAGCTATATGGTAAGCTATCCAAGTACGAGTTCTTCTTATACAAGGTGGACTTTTTCGGCCACATTGTCACAGAAGAAGGCATATCAGTGGATCCCAAGAAGATAGTAGCCGAAGAGTCATAGACGACACCCAGTTCAATTGCAAAGATCAAGAACTTCTTGGGCTTAGTTGGGTATTACAAAAAGTTCGTGAAGGACTTTGCAAAGAATAATGAACCCATGACTGTGAGGACCCTAATTTTTGGGAATTATTTTTTATTTTATTTTATAGTATTTCTAATTATTAGGTTATATTGTATATTTAATTAGGATTTTATATGTACTTTTTGTGTCTTTGATTGTTGGAGCACACAACATGCCCATCTCTCGAAAACGTCCTTTATGAGTTTTCTAGTAGACAGGATGACCTTAAATTTGATATATCATGTCCCATCCGAATTTGTCCTCTAGCATCCTTTTGACTTCGCGCAACTTCGAGTCAAATTTAGGCAATTAGATTATTTACCATAATTCCATACCTAGCTTTCCATGTGAGTTCGGAACTCGATATAGATCAAAACCATTTGACCCAATATATAGTTTTGACCCATTTTGAGTATACGACATACATGCTAATGGTGCCACTCAATCGAGTTTATATGTGCTATTTAATTGCAAATGGCACAAGAGACTCATTAGTTGACTTTTCGAGTTCGACTTGACTAGAAAATATATTTGGACCCTAACCTAGCCAACCCCACTTATAGAGCCATGATAGGTTGCCATGGCTTAGTATAATTATTTTGATATTTATTTTGGGATGTTATACATCCAAATAGATTTATATACAATTTTGCATATATATGATTATATTTATAATAGCCTAATATTTTATATAGATATGGCCTTAGTCATGGTTAAGTTCTAAGATGCATAGCGACTAGGAATTTTGGTACGGTTAGTGTAGTTTTGTGCTTTGACTAGTATATTAGCCTTGCTAGGGAAGGCCCGACCATAGCTATGTCCCAAGTAGAAAAACCAGGTAAAATTGTGACTTAACCTCCACCGATGATTTATTATTAGATTATTGACTTTCTAGGAGACCCGGTTGTACTAATTTAGTTCCGACTTGACCCGAACCAAATCCAAATCTAAATAGACATGTAGTATACTCTCAAATACCTTCATGTTGATATATATTTTGTATATCTATCTTATTAATATTAATATGTTTTCAATTTTGGAAAGTTTCTATTTATAGGAAGTGTCTACGTGTAATCCTAGTGTAATCCTTGTTGGCATTAGTTTATATTTGACCCAAAGTCCAACCCAAACCTATTTAGGCATGTTGGGCATTAATATATATTAATAACCATATATATTTAATATTTATTCAGATTTAGATTGCATTTATATTTAGAAATCTAACTAGTTCCATATTAGGAAACCCTCCATGCAAATCTTCTTTGTATTTTAATTAAATCTAAATTTAATATTTAAAACTTATATGCTTCTTATCTAATAGCAGCACATAGATTTTAAATTAAGCCTCCTTCAATAATGACCATTGATTATAATATTTAAATAAATTATATTCCAAATTTAGCCTTATTGATAATCCTACTACTATCCAAATTATCTTATTCTAACATGTCCAATCTAATCATACTTAAATTAAATAATACATATCAATCTTAATTATATATATGAATATATGAGTATCTCATAATTCTTATATTAAAAATCATGCACACCTTCTCTTTTTCGTCCAAAAATATTTTCCAAATTCGCTAGAAAAGTCAACCACGTTTTTTACCCGACAAAGCAACTTAGAAGGGCCATATCTCCTAGCTCGGGACTCGAAACGCGTCCCAGTTTTTTTTTTTTTGGAAGCGTATCGAGGTAAGCTTTTCAAAAACATATTTTAATAGACAATTCGTTCTGTAGATTTCTGTAAAAATTTTTGAGTATTAGATTCCCGAAAAACAAACATGTTTCGATATTTTTGCGATTCCTGGAGATTCCGGAAACGAAAATGCGATCCGTTTAGTTTTTCGGAAAGCTGATACGAAGATCTATACCATCTCCTAACTAAATAAATCTAATAGGTACAATATTAATTATAATTAGATAATAGACTATTTTCAGCATGCGGAGACGTTTGTTTGGATCTTAGTTCCTCGGCAGCCGTTGTTCCACCTACTTTCCTGTCTGATCTTCGTCACCACAGTGATCACGACCCAGGCAAGTATATCTTGCCAAACTTTATAGTACTTACATGTTTTTCTATTTCCATTCTTTCTTGCTTAGTTACATATTCCTCTTGTTTCATGTTATGGTTACTTTCTAGTTTCACGTGCACGTAGATTTTTACTTTTCTTTCTATACTACTTGTTCTATCTTTTCTATCTTGTTCATGTCTAGTGATAGTATTGATATGCCTGTGCCATGTTTTTCCTGACCTGATTGACCTGTACTTGACTTGGACATGACTAGATAGGCTTGACTTCCTAGTACCTTAGGAGAGAATGTTTTATTAGCCGTGGCTATCCTCTATTGTTAGTGCCTCCCCGGGCTACGATAGAGAACCTATTATAGGACTGTTAGTGCCTCTCCGGGCTACAGTTTTAGCCACGATTAATATTATATTCTCATGACATGTCACCATCTGTAGAGTTCCCTTACGTGTCATCTTTTTCTCTACTTGTTATTCCTATTTTTCTTGCATGTTATTTACTGTACTGCAGGCATGTATATTATATGTCTTGCTAGTCCTCTAAGGACCTGGTGATCTCTCCAAGTTATAACCAAGCTGGTAAATTCGATTGATGGTTATGTTTTGCGTCTGCAGGATTCAGGTATCGTTGGTGCATGATTTTATTTTATTATTCTCTCGTGCTGCATATTCTTATCTTAATATATTATGCTTATTAGCCTAGTTTATTAGACTCGTGTTTCCTTTCGAGTCTATTCGGACATGTATGCTAGTGGGCTGCTGACCACGAACCATATTGTTCATTTTTGATATTTCATTATTTATTGTGGATTGAGATTAGTTAGTTGAGATTTTCTGCATTTTACAGCTTATGTATCCATACGAGGCCTATGTACTTCGTATGAATACAGCTGGCATGTCTACGTTCTTAGTCCTACGTATTTTGGGACTGGGGCGTTACAATGACAAAGCTAATCAGAAAGAATGAATAATTCATTTGGATCGAGGCATGCCAGACATCATTTGAAGAGTTGAAGAGAAGGTTGACATCAGCACCAATTTTGTCGTTACCCTCAGGATCAGGTGGATTTAGCGACGCTTCCGACAAGGGATTAGGATGTGTGCTACAGCAGCATAGGAAGGTAATTGCTTATGCTTTCCGGCAGTTACGGAACCATGAGAAGAATTACCCGACGCATGTCCTAGAGCTAGCAGCGATCATCTTCGCCTTGAAGCTTTGGAAGCACTAACTATACGACGAAAAGGTAGATATACACGGACCACAAAAGTCTAAAGTATGTCTTTACATAGAAGGAGCTCAACATGCGCCATTGGCGATGGCTGGAGCTCATGAAGGACTTTGATGTCAATTTGCAGTACCATCTGGATAAGGCTAACGTAGTTGCTGATGCGATTAGTCGGTACCTGATGGCTATGTTTCTAACAAAGGACCGATATTTGCTGGAAGACATGGAGAAGCTTGGGATAGAGAGTGTGTTACTAGAAGCAGTGATGTTGAGGCTTGGGAAACAAGCTACTGTACCAGAAATTATAACGCCCCAGAACTAGAATACTGGAGAGCGGAGGCATACATAGCCAGATACGTATAATAAAATGGAATCCACCTCACTATACGGTCACGGCTGTCTAGATATATGGGGGTTTAACTACAATCCATCAGTCTCCTATGGTCAATAACAATGCCTAAATGTCTCAATCTCAAGCAAGCAAGTTACAAGTTGTAAGATCACCAAATATACAATAGTAAGGTATCCCAAACATTACATATTCAGCTTATCATGAAGCTAGTTGTTACAAAATGTGATGACTAGCAAGAGTTAGTCATACATGATCAACCCTAGGATCTGTCAATCATGTTACAGCCCGTAGGCAGACAGTGATAAGATATAAAATACGAGCTAACAGGTGCTCGCCGGCTAAACGCCTCAAAATAAGAATTTTACAATAGAGTGGGAGAGCCAAAAAAATAAACCCACTCGTTGCCCTGGTTACGCCTGGTGGTCACCATCGGGCTGGAAAGTCGGTAGATCCTCTGGAGCTGCTCCGAAATCTGGCCATACAAAACCAGCTGTGTCAGATCCCAGAAAGAGTAACTGCCACAAAGGAGGCTTCACTTAAGGACTAAAACCAGCATATCAGACATAAGTGTCAAAAGCAGTTACAAAAGAGCTTGATAATAAAAGAATAACAACAGTCATAATAGAGTACGAGGGAACCATTCAAGTAGCCAGGTCACAACCCTTAAACCAAACAAAGACAGGGGTTGTAACCCTTCACATAAATAGAACTCCTTCTCCAAATTTTGTTGGTAAGGTAAAACATAACAAGTATGACGTGGGGTGCAATAAGACAATAAACGAAGAGAGGACTCAGAACTGCTCCGGGAGCCAGGTTACAACCATTAAACCAAACAAGGACCGGGGTTGTAACCGTTCACCTGAACAGAACTTAGCCTCTGATATTTATTGTTAAAAGTGACAATCATATGATCAAGCCTGCAATAATCGGGCACTGAAACTACACCATACAATCGCTCTCGGCCAATCAGTGACTACGGCTTTCTACATTAGCTAACTAGGGTTATCACAAGCCTTAGTTACTAGCAACATGCAGTGAGATGTTCCTCCAGCCACAAGCCCTACAGCTAATCCAGGTTATCCAGGCGACTTGGATTCATTAAGCAGTGCCTCATTCTTTTCCATATATCAGTGAATCTAGACTTGTGCCCTACTCGTCGGCAGGCTACAAGTCCAATAATGGTGGCCAGGATAACGGGATCGCCTGTAACTGGGAAAATCTCTCATGACTATTGGATTATTCTAGTTATTAGCCTTAGTCATTTTTAGTAGGTACCCCTAACCGTGGTACTCAGGGATCCCTGTCCTAGATATGATGCAAACATTACCGGTTCATTTGTACAAACACAATCACCTACGGTGTCCAGGCCATTCAATCTTGTCATGACATGCTAGCCGTCGCAACAGCCTTCAGGATATATGTCATGTCATGTTCACTGTCAGGAGTGTGCCACGTCGGGCCACTATCAAGTCATGTCATTGTCAAAAGTGCACCACAACGGGTCACCATTGTGTCAGAGAACAATTAATATGGCACAAGCATACATGTGGTAATTAAATATTAGCAGGGGCAAGGACGTGGACTCATGCGGCTCAGGAAAAATTTGCCGCATGAAATTGCCATGCGGCCATCCAATAACCCTGCAATTGAGCCTATGCGGCTAACAAAATAATTGGAAGGGAGGATATTGCATGCAGCCATTAAATTAAATGGCCATGCAAATTGGCTAAAGGCCATACGGCCTGCTGATGCATGCAGCTCCAGCACTTAAAAGTGCACGCGGCTCCATCAACAAATGGCCAATGGCCTATGCAGCTAGGAATGAATAGTGGCCATGCGGCCATGAATTCACAAAAAGCATATGCGGCTGAAGCTAATGAATAGAGGGAGAGCATATGCGGCTGGAGCTAAGAATTGGCCATGCCAATTTATGCTGAGGCAAGCAAGCATTGCATGCTAATGCATGAAATAATTAAAGAAAAGGCCATACGAATTTATGCTAAGGCAAGCAAGCATTGCATGCTAATGCATGCAATAATTAAAGAAAAGGCCATGCGGCCAATGCTGATTACATGCGGCCAAGCATTGAATTGTGGCCTGTTTGCAAAAATAAAAATTATTTATTTCATAAACTTTAAAGAATAGTATAAGAGTACAATGAATTCTGGGAAAGTACAACTTTAGGAATTCGATCAGAAGACGATCGCTTTATCCCTTGGACTATGTGAACTTTGAAGACAATTGCCTCTGAAGAATGCAGCAACACTTGGACAAGAACTCCTGATCTCTGATGGTCTAAAAAATGACCTCTCCCCTTTAATGAAGAACTTGAAACTCTATTTATAGAGTTCTAGAAATAACTGTTTTGTAGTTATTCTGGATTGCGCACAATGAACTGCGCCAGTGGCAGACTGCGCAGGCTATAAACTGCGCTGGCCTTTGGGTAGTTGCTCGATCGTGGGCTAACTGTATTTAGACGCATGGCATTGTTTGATTAAAATACGCTTGGTCGTGTACATGCGGTTGCCACATGGCGAGCAATTGATAGCATGTAAGCCACGTAATAAGTGTCAGTTATCTTCAAAAAGCTTGATGGATCGCTCTACAACTGTGTTGGGATTGAATAGCGCTAACTTCAGACTGCGCTCAGCTCTGGTCAATGGATCGTGCTGGGATTTGGATAGCTGAACCGCGCTGGGATTTGGACAGCTGTCCTAGAGTACGGCGCGGCACGGGAAACGAGCAGACTCCTCGCTTTTCGGGCTGTCAGGCTGTCAGTGGATTTGATTTTCTTGTCACGTAATGATGGCTTTGCCACGTCAGCATTGACGTGCTCAGGCAGTGGCGCGGTTCAGTCTAGCGCGGTTGATTTTTGGCGCTGTTCATGTTAGCGCTGTTCATTTGATGGGTGCGCAGTTTGGACTTCTGTGCACTATTTGATGGGTGCAACTTGATTTTTAGGACTTACAAGACCCCCTTCAAAGTTTTTGAAATTTGAAAATATTTCAAAGTTTCGAAATACTTTGAATTTTAAATTTGAAATCAAGTTGCGCTTAGGCCTACGCGTTTTGAGGAATTAGTTTCGATTTTCTCAGCGCAATCAGAGGTGACTGTTGTGTTCCTGTGAGAAACTATAAATAGTTTCCTCCTTCGTTCTTTAAGCTTTACTTGCTTTTGAATCTCCGAGAGAAAAACTCCTTCGAGCATTTGAGCATTTGTGATTCTCCTATTCCAACTTCTTTTTCCTCCTCTCGTCGTCGACACCCTTGGCGCCTAAACGATCGGTCGCTGAGAAGGGTAAAGATCCTGCCGAACCTTCAACTCGTGCTGTACCGCGAGTGTCTCGCCATGAGACAGGCCACCCCGCTCTTCAAGGTGAAAATGGATAATGATCGAAACCCCTTTTTAGGGTTTTTTATGATTTCGAATCTTCATGCCTCTCTCTTTTTAGAGATTGATGGTATTTTCAACCACTTACGCCACCCTGTTTAGGGTTTTGGCTGCATATACAATAGTTTTCATTTTTATGAAAACTGTGTCTTGGCTCTAATTGCGCAATCAGTTGGAGAGCGCTGAGAGTGTTTAGCGCAATCTGTCAATTTGTGCACCATGATGTCGCTGGCGCAATCTGATGTTTTGCGCAAGTAGGCTGTGCTGGCAATCGGATAGATTGTGCACGCAGCGCAATCAGATGAATTGTGTATGTAATTCATTCGAAAACTTTAATTTCTTTTGCACATACTGATGTTTGTCTCTTCATCAATACAGTTAACCTCAGAGAAGACCCAAACTATGAAGTTCTTGCCGGAACTCTGTCCGAGTCAGAGTTCAAGGAAGATCTTTTGCATGTCTCCTTTCCTCAGTACGCTTTGCCATCATCTCGACAGGCTGCCTTGATTGTACAAGATAATGAGACTCTATTATGTCTGATGAACGGGCAACCTCTACAGACTGCTGATACTGTCACACACAAGAAACCCCTATTTTTGTTCGGTGAAGCTTTTGATAAGAATTCACAGCCGAGGCCTCGTATGGAGGAGAGAATCTTCCGAAGGGGCGAGAAAACAATATATCTGACAGAGATCTCAAGATGTCTTCCTCTATCCAGATACGCTTTTGCGAGCTATCCCAGAAAGATGGAGTGGGACATAACTCCACTGCAACAGGCCCGAGTGGGCAACATCTATGTCAAGAAAGGGCCAGAAAATAAAGACGTATTCTACAGCTCTTCTAAACGACATTGTTCTTTGCTCCGAGGACTAAAACCCGGTTGCATCCCACCGGAGGATTCTTCTCTGTTGTTGCCAGTGAGGATCCCAATATTCGCAAATGAGTTTGCAAAAGTGGAAGGGAGATATCCAGACAATGACCTACGGTTGACAGGTCTTGTTAACCTAGAGAATAAAAGATGGAGTTGCGTGGCCAATTGGATATTGGTCCAGTTTGAGAGTCAACTCAGAGACATTGATCTGTATCATGCATTGTACGCCACTGTCTATGGGTTTCCCCCTAATCCATATTTGTTTCTTGCGTTGGTGGAAAGATATAATTACAGAACCGGGACCTTCATGACGCCGCGCGAGAAAATCGGCTTAGCCTTGCATGAGATGAAACACATCTCTAATCTGTCGATGGGGAATATCCCATACGAAGAGTTCGTCCCGACGAATGATGAATTGGACAATCTACGCAAGGAAAATATCGACATGGTAGATGTCTTCGAAGAGCTACTATGCCATTATAAGATTTGTTCTCTGTATTACAAGAGTAGCACGGCCGGCACTTGCTATTCAATCAAGTGGTTGCCGTATCTTTTTTCTTAACCATATTATTGAGAAGAAAGCTAAGGAACACGAGAACTGCAACCCCAACTTCTTCAAACCGCTTAGCAATAGCGAGGTGATAGAGTTGATGGAGATGCACGATCAGATGGATATCAAGATCGAAGATGATCTTCAGTACCCTCCTTTCAAGCAAGGAGACATCATCGAGAGCTATATGAGGATGGGTTACAGGCCCATGTCGAAAGAAGCCCAGCTGGCAGGTTTCCTTACTCTCTGGCTTCGACGATATATTGTTCCCGGGGCCAGTACAGTTGACCGCTTCCATCGCGGTGTATTGTTTGCTGCCGTACGTCTAGTTTTTGGCTATCGGATGGATTTATTATCAGCAATGACGTGCAAGATGAATGCCGGACTCTGTCTCTTT
Source organism: Iris pallida (assembly GCA_029216955.1). Taxonomy (NCBI): domain Eukaryota; kingdom Viridiplantae; phylum Streptophyta; class Magnoliopsida; order Asparagales; family Iridaceae; genus Iris; species Iris pallida. The sequence continues at coordinate 27,194 of JANAVB010008517.1, forward strand.
GTTGACTCAATGATCCGAGGAAAAGGCGAGAAGGGACATTTCCTCCGACTAGAACTACCGTACACGTATTTATTTGGATGGCTGCTTCTACACCATCCTTCTCTAATGAACCCTGCCATGGGGACGGTAATAGGCAGTTTCTTAAGGATGCAAGTGGGTTTATACCACTTTGAAAGACTGCCGGCGAGTTTTGAATCTTGGCAAAGGATAGAACTTTTACTGTGTTCCCCCTCCAGCTGGTTATGAATATGTACCGACGAACCTCATCGACTCGGTGAGAGTGCCGCCCTTGGGCCGTACAACCTTTGACTGGCTGAGAATGATTCGGCCATCGCATCTGGTATATCGGTTCGAAGACGAGTGTTATCTTGAACCCTATCTTCCAAGTCATTTTGTATGTCAATTCGACTATGACCAATTCTATGTGGGCAATGCTATAACATGCTTACAGGGAAAAGGTTACCTGATTGATGGAGCCCGGGCTTGGGCCCATTACAACCCCCGGGATACCAAGACAACATTCTCTATGCCCACAAAGAACGACACAGGCCCGTGCATGCTGTATACTTACTCAATCTTCTATACGTCAGCAAATACTTTTGCTAAGAATTTCAATTTGACAGACAGCTTTGCGACGGTGACACGTTTTAGGAAAGGGGCACCCGTTCTGCTACCTCCCAGAAATGATGAAGAACACGAACCTACTGATGCGCCTTTGGAAGCTTCGAGGGAGGCCAATTTTTCTGAAGAAGTCAATGAACCGCTACAGGTTTCTTTAAAGATTGCAAAGTCTCCGATCAAGGAGAAGAAAAGAAAGACAGGAGAACCATCTTCTTCTGTCTCCAAGAAGAAAACTGCCATAGACTCTTCAGAAAGGGTCACTACCCGATCACAATCTCGACAACAGGCTGAGTCAGCTCATAGAGAGGAAGCGACGACCCCCACCTCAATCCAAAGACAGACACAAGCTGTAGACGTAGGGAGTCCTGAAGAACCTCTACGTAGGAAGAAAATTGCCTTCAGAAAGAAAGCAAACACTCCCTCAAGACCCATCCATACATCGGCCCTGGTTAATGCTGTCGCTGGGGTTATGATGTCTTCTCCTACACCTCCTCCTGAGCCTGGGCAGGTGATAGATACACGAGAAGGAACTGCAAGCGCAGAAATAAGGGATAAGGCCACAGAAACAAGAGGAGAGACTGCGGAGACAAGAGATGAGGCTACGGAAGCAAGAGAAGGGACTGCAACTCTGATTATAATCAATGAGTCAGAATCGTCTCTTGAAGTAGTACCTCCTCCTATACTTGCAATGGGAGCAGCCGATCCTCTAATTACGTCGAGTTCGCATCGCGTTGAGGAAGATCGACTAATAATAGAAGCTCTGGATGGATGTAACTTTGACTTCCATGATGCAGATCCGATCGATGCAACTGATAATGAAGAAGCGCCAGAAGAGACAACAGGTGATGAGGAAACACCGGCAGAGGATGTTAACGACAACATAGTTTCAGAAGAGGATGCTGCTGACCAAGCATCACAGGAGAAGAATGCTACTGATGAAGTAGCACCGGGAGAGGTTACTGTCACCGACCCAAAAGATCAAAGAGGTATTGACTGATTTTGATAATCTTCATTTATAGATCAAAATGGCTGATGTTTTAACCTTTATTCATGCAAAAATTCAAACTCCTACAGTTCTTTCGACAGGCACTGACATGGTCTAGACAGAGGCGATAGCCAATAGCAACCGTCATCTATCAGGTGGCTCCGAAGTGGGGAGTAGTCAGGCAGTGATGTCTGAAACTACTTCCTGAGGCTTCAGCCTGTTCCAAGCGTTGGTAAGTTGCCTCGTTTTGATCTTTTTGATAGTCCTTAGTGACGGCAAACTGATGATGTTCATTTGATTTTGTAGAAGAACATCCGGGAGGGGCGACCAGCTCTACTATGGTTCCCATGTCAAAAGAGGCTACGGCCAATGTTCGAGATGCTAAACTTCCACCTTCGCAGGCATCCGCTGCTGAAGCTTCTATAGGAGTAGTTGCCACACCTAGTGCAGTGGCTACCAACAAATTTATAGTTGGTTCCTTCACAACTTTCTTCTTCACTTTATTAGGACCTTTAGTAAAAAGGATAATAGAAAAAAAAATGTTGGTTTCAATACTGTCAGAGGTCCAACTTCCTACCTGATCGGAGGCATCCGAGATCAGGGTGATGAGGCTCAGGCCGCTTATCTTGAACATGTGTTGGATGAGTTGGAAGAATCGATCAAGGTTTACAAAGACCTCAATCAAGGGGAAGTAGAGCCGCTCGTGACTGCCAAATTCAAGAGAATGGCTCAAGAAGCCGAGGTTTCGAAAGCTGATTTTAAGAATTTCTTGGACACTTTCGCCATAAAATCCTCAGAGTTTGATTCTCAGCTCAATATAGTAGCGTCTACTGCTGGGGGAAAAGAAGAAGAAGGTTGCTGATTTGAAGACAGAGTTCGCTCGGCTTCAAAAGGAGTTGAGAGTCATTCAACTTGCTATTGATGAAGAGACCACACAGCACCAGGCCGCAGTTCAGCAACTGGATGTTCTGACCCATGAGAAAAATAAATTTGTCAAGTTTCATCAGGATGAAATTGCTCGCCGATTAGTCACCTTGCCAATATTCGATACTGAATCTGGAATGGCAGAGGCTAGGAAACGAGTGCTGGATTCTCGTGATGAACGGCTCCAAACTTTGAAGCAGCAGATTGCTGATCTTATGATCCCTCCAGCTGAATGAAAGAAAACTTTCTGTATTTTCTTCTTTGCAGTATATCTTTTGGTAATATCTTTTACCTTTATCAATGAATCAATGAAAAGATATTATTTTGTGGCTCTATTATTTGTTGCATATCCTGTTATGGATATAAATAATAGCGATAGAAAATATATTCAGAGGTTCAGGACGTGATATATTTCTTGATTTAGAAAATAATTATATTCCTTATATCTGCTCAGAGGTAATGCGGACATGGCAGAATTTTTTTTTTGAATATCGTTATTTCAGTAGACAACTTAATCATAGGTAATCAATACGTAACAAGTTGCTGATATGGATGAACGGATGAGTCGTCAGAATGAATGAACCAAATGAATCATCGGGATGAACGGATGAACCGTCAATTGGATGGAGTGAACGGGTGAACCAAAATAGAATGAACGGGTGAACCGTCGGATGAATGGAATAAACGGATGAACCGTCGTAATAAATGAGTGAATGTTGTGAAGAACACGTCGCTTCGGTTCTCGTAATAGACTATCTCAAGAATCTCTGTCTATAAATAGAACAGAAATTCAGATGGAATGGTCAGTTCCAAATTTTTTCAAACACAAAATGTCATCTGAAGATGCATCCAAGAAGGCTGAGATCGTTCCAAAGGTCGAAGAAGCCGCTGTGGAACGTCCAGCCGAGCCAGCCCAGCCAAAGCAGACGGAGGCGGGCGAAGGTTCGTCTGCACCCAAGCCGCCACAGGATATCTTGGCCTTCCTAGTTAAGCCAGGAAGGACTGAAGAAGAGGAGGCTATGAGGATGGCCGCTTACGCATTTCTAGTAAAATCGAGCAAGGATGTCCTCAGCTCCTTTGCTGACTATATTTTTAAAAAGGACGGCAGTGGACCTCGTCCTGTCTTTAAAAAGGATGATAGTGATCCTCGTCCTTGATATCATGTAATATCGTTTATGATAGAAATTTTTTTTATGAATTGTCTTGTCACATTTACAAGAAATCTCTTTTGCATTTATACATAGTACTTTTTAAGGAATTTATCATTGATAGGCATCATCGCAACTCGACCGTCCAACTCTGTGAGTTGATAGGCTCCATTAGAGAAAACTTTGCTCATGATATAAGGCCCTTCCCATTTCGTATCAAACTTGCCTTTTCTCATGTGAGTCATAGTCATAGGACGTCTGACTATTAGAACAAGTTCTTCTTTCTGAAAGGCTCTGACTTTAACTTTGTGGTTAAAAGCCTTCGAGATGCGGGCTTGATACAATTCAATATGTTGTTGAGCCAATAGCCGTTTCTCGTCGAGCGCCTCCAATTATTGAAGTCGAAGAAGATCATTATTCTCTGTAGTAAGTTTGTTAGCGATGGCAATTCTCCAAGATGGAATTTGAAGTTCTAGGGATAGAACTGCTTCACAACCGTACACCAGAGAGAAGGGTGTACAGCCTGTGGGGTTGCGGACCGTAGTACGGTATGCCCATAGACATTCTCCGAGCTTTTCACTCCAGTTCCGTTTGTTAGTAGACACAAACTTCTTAAGGAGTTTGATGATAGTCTTGTTGAATGCTTCAGCCAAGCCATTAGCAGCAGGGTTGTAAGCTGTAGAGGCGACATTGTCAATCCGATGATCGTCACAGAACCTGGTGAACTTTTGACTGATGAACTGAGATCCATTGTCGTGAATGATTCGTCGAGGTACACCAAATCTGTAAATGACATGGTGTTTGACGAAGTTGATGACGCTGCTGGTTTTGACTTCAGCCAAAGGTATAGCTTCGGCCCACTTGGAGAAATAATCCGTTATTGCTAGTATAAACTGTCACGACCCGCACCCGTTTTTTTAAACGGATACGAGACGTGCCCAAGCCAGCCTACGCCGCAGTGTCGACGGTAGAACGCTGTCACGGCCATGAAGATCAAAATCAAAATCATAAATAATGCTCATTCACATAATCAATTTAACTTACAATGATCACAAGTTTTACATTTATAAAAAAATATAAACTTGTACAACTAAATGAATGACTACAACTCAACTATCTAGTTAGTCTCTAGGCTTTTGTCTGCAAGAGTTTCCGTCACTCCCCAAGCTAAGTGAATCCACGGCTAACCTGAAAATGTTAGTTTCCAGTCAGGAATGGAACGAGCACAATTCACTGAATGCAATTTCGAATAAAGAAAATGACTATAAAACAAAGGTTAGACATCAATCATGAGTTTTGAAATTAAACAGTAAATACGGAAAACCAATATCAATAAATAGACACAAAATACTTTCCCCAACTGTTAGAAGTACCGTTGATATGTGATCAGTCTGGGCCACTACACCGCATGGTCTACGATGTCTACTTGTAGAAAAGTAAGCACTGTCTACGATATCTACTGCAGAAAATAAGCACTGTCTACGATGTCGACTTGCAGAAAATAAGCACTGTCTACAATGTCAACTTGCAGAAAATAAGCACTGTCTACGATGTCTACTTGCAGAAAATAAGCACTGTCTACGATGTCTACTTGCAGAAAATAAGCACTGTCTATAATGTCTACTGCAGAAAATAAGCACTGTCTACAATGTCTACTGCATGAAAATAAATACTGTCTACGGTCGGATCACACATCCTTGGTACTTCTCATTCCCGACTCAATAATTTATAATAGAAAATAATCACATAACCAATGACTAATCAATGAAATATAGTAAAGATCAATATCGAAATGCAAACAATAAACTGTACTCGCCTGTGGTCCTCTGCTGGTGAAACCGATAGTCTGAACTACTCAATGTGCCACAATAGTCAAAACCCGTACAACAGTCCCCAAAAGCTGAAATAAACATTACTAATGTTTTTAGAATAGTTAAATTAGCTAGGATTGTCTGTCCTTAAGTCCAATTCTGGACACATGAGCAAAACGGTAATTTTGGGCAAAAACGGTGTCCGCCGTTGGACCCGCTTTGCACCGAAAAGCGTGCCAGAGTCAACGGTCTCTAAAGTCATCAAACTACATATCTACGGATCCAGTTTTTCGATACGAACCCAACCGTATGTCCAAAGTTGGATTCCGGCGGGCTGTGCACAAAATCGCCCGTTGAGTGGGACCGTGGGGCCCACAAAATAGTGATTTTATCAACTGTCTCAGAATTGGACCAAATTTGGCATGCAGGACCAGAAAAACGATACGGTCCTGCTGGCGTAAGTTTTGTCTCGATCTGACGAGCATGCACAAAGTAATTGGAGAATTTGTAAAGTGCACGATACGGTAAATTTCGACGGATACGCATCAAATTCGTAGCGCACACGCGACCAATTTGAATTCCGTCAAAGCCCACACGACCACGAAGCCGTTACGCAGCTTTCGATGCTTTCGGTTCGCGACCACGTCGCCCGGAATGGTGGGACGTACGTCGTGTGGATGGTTTTCAATGTTTTGAAAACAGGTTTTTCCAAAACTTCGGAGTCCGATTTCTCGACGTTCAGTCGATGATTTCGATTTGCGCAAAAAGGATTATGAAGACCTATATGTTGTCTAAAAGTCTCTTCAAATAGATTTTCTACTATGGCACTAGATCGATCAGAATCGATCTTCAAACATGGAGGTTTGGACTGCTATATGCTCTGTTTTCGAGCAGGTTTTTATCGAACTTTGGTCTGATTTTACGATGCGTACGGTGGAATTTAATTCGAAATAATTGAAGGGATACAGACAGGGTCATGTTGTGAACATACCAGAGGAATCAGCACGTAAAACGGTCGAACGTGGCGGCGGGAATCTACCCGTGAAGTCGGCTTCCCGCAGCGCCATGCTGCTGCTGTCGCCTTGTCATCTTCGCGCGCTCGCGCACGCGCGCGGCCCTCTGGTCGTCGTCCGGTGGTGGCGCACGCCGCCTGGAGGTCGGGGCTGGTCGCCTGGGTTGGAGGAGGTGGCGCGCTATTAGGGTTTGGGTTTTTAGACTCCCTCTCCCGTCGATCTCTCCATATATATGTAGTTCACTCTCGGCTTGGGTTTGGGTATGGGATGTTTAGGCCTGGTGCTGTGGAAATTTTCGTACTGAGTTCTCTGGCCGAGGGGGAATAAGGGCTGGGCCTATGGGCTTTTGCTTGGGAATTATGTTAGTTTGTTTTATTAACATTTCTTTTCTTTTATTAATAATTAATATATAAATACATTCACATATATTTACCTATATACACCTCCATATATGTATACATAATACTTTATACGTCTATACACATACGCACTTATTCCCATATATTTATATATACACGCAAATACATATGTATATTTATATATAAATACACATAAACACCTATATATAATATATATATATATATATATATATATATATATATATATATATATATATATATATATATATATATATATATATATATATAGTATTTTATATATATATATATATATATATAGATATATATATATATATATATAGATATATATATATATATATATATATATATATATATATATATATATATATATATAAATTCACACACATACCTATACATCTACGATATATATTTATATATACACATATATATACTTTATACCCACACACGTATATATATGTATATACCTACACATATACCCTATATATATATATATATATATATATATATATATATATAGATATATATATATATATATATATATATATATATATATATATATATATATATATATATATACACATATACAAAATCCTATATATATTATATATATATTCACAAACATATAGCAAAATAATATCTATATACGCACATATATATCTATATATATACATATATATTCATACACACATAACCAAATAATAATGATATTTAATAATAACCTCAATAATATAATAATGATAGTAATCCTATCAACACTGAAATTAAATCAATAATATATTGCGGTGCACCTGTCAACCACCCCATTTATTCGGCTCCAGAAATTCATACAATATTCTAAATGCTATTTAATAACAATAATATATTCTACCCATAACAATTATTTAGTAAATAATTGCCAAATCCTAAAAATAATACAAAATATTTGTATTTACCAAACATGTCTACAAGGTCGTATTTGGTCCCACTACATGTCTACATGGGCTGGAACTTGGTTTGGGGCCAAGTCCGGACTAGCTGGGTACAACCGAGTCTCTACAAGTCAATAATCTAAAC